>APFE031639124.1:105404-134225 GCA_000404065.3 Pinus taeda | reverse complement strand
ATCATCACTTTCATAGTCACGCACCAGCTCTATATAGCGCGATCCTTCAGCAGTGTCCAGGTGTGTAACCACGTGTAGTGACTTCTTCTCAAAAATCATCTTGCGCTTCTTCTAATTAATCACCCCATTCATTTCAGTGGCCCAATCAATTCCTAAGAGCATGAGATAGGGATTGCTGTCATCAATAATCTCTATCACTTCAAATTTTGCTAGTGCGCTCGCTCCCTCAATATCCACAGTGAGTCGCTATAATCGCCCCATGGGTATTATATTCTATTGGCTCACGATTCGCAACTGAATAAGAGACCGTTGTAGCATAGGTCTCCCCATTCGCTCCCATGTCTGCTTCAGCAGAACATTCACATCTGATCCTAAATCCAAAATTACTTGGTCCATTTCATATTCTCCAATTTGCGTGGTTAACCTCATTTCTCTTCTTGTCCTTGTCTTATGCTTTCCAATCTTTCTAACCACGTGTGATTCTCCTGGCACGGTCCCAACACATCTATTAATGAGTTCTTGTAACCCTTTTACCGCCTTACCGTCACGCAATAGCTTCATACATGTTTCCAGGAATGTTGTGAGCAAGGATGGGTCCATCTTCGACTCTGGTCTATCTTTCCTTCTTGAAGTGGACACCTCCACAAAGCTCTCCTTGGCTTCCATGAAGGTTTCCTGAGTGCACTCCAAATCAAACTCCGCTTCTTTCACCAAGGCTTTGCGAACATAAGTAAGTACTATCTTTTGGATTTTTTCCTTTGTCATCTCCCATTGTGATTCCACTTCAGAACACAATGTTAACATTCAGGTCTTCCTCGCATGGCTCAGACCTCATCATCTGTAGGTTCTGAGTCAGGGGAGGTGGTAGCACTCCTTTGTCACGTATCCTAGCTATCAGCGTAGGAAAATCTTCGGTCTCATGATCAAACAACTTGCAATATAAACATGACGGATGTGTTTGGTTTTTAAAATCGCGGGCATAATGTCTATACCCTATGTAATTGTAGCATATCAGTTGTCTCTATCCTCTTCCAGGTCCTCCTCCACCTCGACCTCATCTGCACCCCTGAAATCTTGTTCATGCCACTCCTGCATTATGTTCTAGGGGCTGCGATTCGGCCTGGACTCTATAGGCAGGATTTTTATCCATCGTCAACTCATAGCTTCTACAAGTGCGCTCATCATCTCCCACCAACCTACATATGCACCCCTGAAATCCTGTTCATGCCACTCCTGCATTATGTTCTAGGGGCTGCGATTCGACCTGGACTCTATAGGCAGGAGTTTTATCCATCATCAACTCATAGCTTCTACAAGTGCGCTCATCATCTCCCACCAACCTACAAAAGTTACAAACCAATTGTGGTGAATTTTGTGTATACTTATGTAACAAATGGTAATTGTCCGTAGCATTTTTTCCACCTATTTGACAAATCGCGCACCACAAAGTAGGCACCACGCTAGGTCCTACTTGTGCTTCTAGCCTTAATGGCATCAGTCCTCCTTCTGCGAAGTAGTTCAAAAAAACTGGGCGGTGATCCTTGTTATGTCCTTGACCCTTTCATTTTATGCACCACACCTCTTCGTGCACTTCTTGTCAAGCCGTCCTGTCCTATTTTAGGCTCTGCATCTCCAGGCATAGATTCTTCAGCTCCACGTGGATCTGCTGAACTCCCAAGTTATGATCTTACATCGGGGTCTCATGTAGCCTCATCATGATCTCTAAGGCCTTTGCTTGAGTTGTTAGCTTCTGTTGTGATAGCACACTCCTCAGATGTGGTGTTAGTGATGCTACAAACCATTCATGATGTTGCCTATCTGTCAAATTCATATTAGCTTCGTGAATCATACACTTCAGCCTCTGATCCAACCTCCAATGAGTCTCACTTAGTAGCATCGTGATCTCTTTGAATCCAATGATCGACTACGCCTCAGACTTCGGCCTACTAAATTCTTTGTTTAGCACTGCTTGGATATCCGCGATTCTCGCATTTGGATTATCATTGGAGTGCTTAATATACCAGGTCAGTGCGTGATCCTATAGGGCACTAACTAGTGTCACTTTCCTTATATTGTCATCTATAACTCCTTGTGCTTCCCATACAGCTCTTACAATGAACCAAAATTGGTCTAGATCCTCATCTCCCAATCCCTTGAACACAAGCAACTTTATCATGCTTTCCATATTGAATTACAGTGGTGGCGGAGGTGGTACGGGAAAAGATGGAGGTGATGGTGGTGAAGCTAGTAGTGGTATGGGTGGGGGTGGTTTTCACAGAATTCTTTGCCTTATTAGATGGATTGCACTTCGCAACGAGACCTTCACGAGCTCTTCCTCGTCCCCTCACGGAGGTGAAATCAAGGGGTTATTTTTTGGTCCCTTACTTCCTTCATTCCTATAAGCTTTTCCACTTTACGTAGCTCCAAACATCAAGGTAATTGCATAACCCTCTTTTCACACAATAACATTTTAATCCAAGTATTCAAAGACTTTACATACTTACCTTGCGGTCCTTTGAGAAAGCATCGCTCTACCTCACTATAGCTGATTGAGGTGTCAACCGTGAATTCAATAATGAATCCTCTTATAATCCAATCGAGCTAATGATCAACAGTGCATGCGATCTTATCCTTTGATGCTTCTAGCCTTTGTACTAATTCTGGGGTCCACACAATAGGACCGTTGAGTTTCCACCTTCCTTGGCTATCTACTAGCTTCACGATCCATTCGTACAACTCAGTAGGGAAAGATTCGAAGAAAATTTCATGGATCTCTGTGTACAAGTATCAGTCTGACCACTCTTCTTCTGTCAGTTGCGGGTTCATGTTCTCCTTTGTCATGAACTATGAATTCTTTTGTCCAACCAGTCTTCAATTTCCTTCTTAGTTGGATTACAATTATATGACATTAGACATTTCTTATGCAAATTCTGATCTTGGCAACGGAACCATTTGTTAGCTTGATGGGGCCTGACCCAGGTTTGGAGTTATTTAGCCAAACAAATCCCTACACTACTGGCCCTTTTGGCACCAACCCGTGGAGCGTGGACTGAAGTCTCGCCTGAAGCAGTACGGGGGGATGCTGGAACCAAGTTTCCACACCCTTGAGATGTTTGGGGGCTCAATTTGGTCCAACTATGCCTACCTTCACATAGGATACTTTGCGCACTGCAAGACCTTTGTGATTTGTTATAATCACCTGCGCGTATCCCTAACCAGGGGCTGAGATTCTTTCGTGCTACTATGGTAGCGATCTGTGCTATTTCCCCAAGTTACACTGCGTATCTTACTTATCCTCTTATAGATGTTAGTCAAATTTGCGTAAACAGATACTTTAACTCACATTCACTTAATCTACACAGTTATATATGTTTGCACACCATATAGACAACAGAAATGCAATTTATACCCAATATATTTGATATAGAAAACAAGAAATAAATACATAGAACTGATGTAAAACTTCTATTTATTAATGCTTCAACAGTTACAAACTCGACTCGCCTTGCACACTCACCTTTAGGGGTCCACGCACTCAGCTGCAGACTACTAGGCCTCTACGCACTCAACTGCAGAGCCTTCTCCTACTCTACGACCCAAAGGCTCAACCTTACACTTCATATACGACTCAATTCTTCATCCGTAGATTCTTCTATTATTGATTTACACTTAGAGCATACAATCCCATGGTCTGCGAACCATGGTTAGATCTCTATAGCTGACATAACATTACAAAATTAAGGGCGGACAACCTTATCACTCATTTACAAGCTATGTGCTCCATGCCCACAAAATGGAGAGTCTTTACATCAAAGATACACTTTATGACCAAAATATGGGCTCTAAGCCCCAAAACTTCCCTTCGGGGATCCCGTGCCCAACAGCAGGAAAAAACCCTTAAGCTTGCAAGGTGTGCCCATCAAAGGGATTTAAAACATATTTAAGTGGAGACAAATTTTGTGAACCTATATCTTTCTAACACTTCTAGGACATGATACATGTAGATTCCCCCCTCATCCAAGACTATCCAATGAACACAATGTGTGAGTATGTGGACCATTATCTAGAAGAATAGATGATGTGGAAGATGGGATTTCCATGAGGATATATCAAATTTTATCAAATTTGAATATGAGGGATATACTCCAATAATAGAAATTAAGAGTCTCTTGTGTTGCATTAGGAAACTTTGCAAAAGTTTGAGTGCAGACATAGGAGTAGGGGCTTGGGCTAGATCCTTGACAATCCTATAGTTGTGAGAATCCCACGCATTGGGATTATGCATAGTCATGTGAAGTGAACCTTTAGGAGGGTGCGACATAGTGTTCAAAGATGGTTCATCATAGTGAAGAAGACTATCAGGTGAAGGAGGATTCATGGGTTCAAATGTTGAAGTACCATTCTCAAGATTCTCATAGTTGTGTTCTCTAGTTATGGAATAGATGGGGTGTTCCACCATAAATATATCTTGAATGGATGGTGAGGAATTTGAGAAGAATCCTCCCCCCCTCCTCCACCCCCTTGCTGAGGAGGTGGAGGGCTGACAAAAATATGTTTTTGTTGGACTAGAAATGGATCCATCAAAATAATAGGTTGATGAGAAACAAGTTTCTACGAGAAACAAGTTTCTACGAGAAACAAGTTTCTACGAGAAACAATGATGGATATCATCCATCTTAGGGAACTCATAAGTAAGGTGGTATTTTCCACAAATCTTGCAAGGAAAATAATTATTTCTCTTATTCTCTTTTGTACCACCCCCAATGATCTCTTGGGTTTGGGTGTTCCTTGTTCATTATTCAAAGGTTGGCTAGAATTGTTCTTTTTTTCTTACCTCTTCGTTGCTGAGGATTGTTTGAAAATGTGGAGTGGAAAGAGTCTACCTAGAAGGTGGGAAAAATATCACTAGGACTTTGAGAGGTATGTATGGTAGTTGGGGTATGAGAAAAAAAGTTCATTTATCCCATTTGTGTGGCTAGTTGGCCTATGTTTCCTTAGGACACTAGCCCTAGTACACCATCAGAATTGGTTCTAAGCTTGTGATTCAAATAAGAACTTGATGGCTGAGGAGAATTCATATAGAGTACCTGCTTGAGAATAAATCAATTTTCGTTTATGGGAACAGATGATATCCTCTTCCTTAGTTTGGGCTCTTACTTTAGCCACATCTTCAACAATCCTAAGAAAGAGGGACTTCGTAAACCACTTACATAACAACTCATTATCAAAATTGCTTCTGAAGAGGCTTCATCTTCTTCTACACTCATGAATATGATCAGAAATTTGGGGGAGGTGTTGTGATAGAAGTTATTGAGAATGTCGGTTCCATTTTCATACCTAACAGGAAATTGATAATAGTTAACAAAGGCTTGGGATAAAGGCATGAAGTTATCATAAGCGACTCTCTTAAGATAGATGTACAATTTAGTAGCATTATTAGTAAGATTCTGCTATAAAAGACACAACCAAATGGTATCATCCATGAAAGAGTTCGATGAGCACCATAAGTGGTAAGTGGTAATGTGCGATACAAGGTCTCCTCTAGGCCTATCATTGAACTTATTTATGTCTATTAATAGTTTTGGCTTGACTTGGGGCCATGCAGCATATTGAAATTTGTAGCTTGGGAGGTACTCCAAGCCCCAAGATTCAAGTGTTTCGAGGAATAAGCTCCACAAATGACCTTTTGGGCTTAGAACCCAATCATGTGGGTGTGAAACCATGATGATAATTTGACATGTGAGTGATGGAGATGAGAGAGGAATTCGAGAGCAACTGGAGGCAATGAAAATAATCAAAATCCTTGTTGTAGAACATGAGATATTAATTTTTGAAGGTTATGTGTCAGCATGGTGGCACGAAGTTATGGTTATCTAAGTGTTTAGAGGCCTTATGAAAGTTTGTCAAGACCGAATTTGTTGAATCCCTTGTGAAATGTATAAATAGAAGTGAGGTGAGGAGGCATTTCCTCACATCCAATGTGCATCTTCTCATAGAAAAACAAATCTGAGGTATCCACATATTAAGGGAGGAGGGTTGATGTGGAGATCGAAGATTGTTTTGAGTCCCTTTTGACTGTCTTGTAGGTCTGAATTGTGCAGTAGATGCAACTGCATTGTTGGAGGGAAATTTAATGGTGTTTTGGGCATGGTATTGTGTGGTAAATCTTCCTTACAACAAGCTACATTTGTTTGGAGCACCTACAACTAGGCTGCATGCCTAGAGTTCCTTACTCGAGGGGGCAAGAAGGAATAATAGGCCACATGCCTTGTTATACTTGGATAGGAGGTTTTGGGGTTCAGTTTTGAAGACTAGAAGGAAGCTAGGACAATATAAAGTTGTTGTAGCACTGTTTGGAGGGAGGCCACATAGTTTTCAAGGTTTGATAATATTGGAAATGGTGTTGTAACAACGTGTCAGGAAGCCCTAAGTAGTGACCAAACTTACAACATTATTACACCACCCATTGGATCATAAAGAGGTATCTTGTTAGTGGTATTTATGTTGAGTTAGATGCTAGTGGATGTCGAGCCAAGGTTGGACAATGTTTTGGGAGTATGTTAACAACCAAGAGGAAGGATGATCTTAGTGATTGGATGCCCTAACTGGTGAGTAGACACTACAACAGTTGGTTGAGACAATATTTGTGCAATGACTCCTCTATTTCAGATGAAAGGGAAACATTATCAGAGCTCTAGATCAAGCCTAGTTTGGATGGTGTATGAGTAGATATGAAGGGTCCATATTGGATTATGTATTGGAAACTTGTGGTTTGTTGAAGGGTTGCATGAGAGTGGACCAAATGTGTGCCTAGATAAGGTAGAGTTGGAGAAACCTAAAGAAAAACTTGGGAGGATTGTAGAGGCTTGCTTCAAGCCTAAAGAAAAAAGTCTATTGAAGGACTAAGGGATTGTTAGATGTAGTGGACAAATAGCTCATAGGTCTGATCAACTAAGAACAATTTAAGTAGGCCTAGACTTTCCTTGTGGATAAGACATCTACAAAAAAAGAAGGGAAATCCTCCTAGCCCATGTTCATTGTGGGAGAAGGACATAGTGTAGTGATAGGTGGCATCCCTTCATGCCCTATGTTAGTATTCATTGGAGTAGTAGGAAGAATATAGTGGGATGAAGTCCCTAAGCAGTTGAGGATTAGTAGCAGGAAGTTAAGAGTTGTTCAAAAACAAAGTTGTGAACAACTTGACATGATTCTAGACGTGTTCATCCATTAAAGGACTAATGATCCATGAGAGAGTAGGTTGCAGTCAAGATTTAGTGGCCAAATGGACTTGGTGCATTGATAGAGTCTAGTGTTACAAACTAGGAGATCAAGGACTAAGTAGATGTGTTCATGGTACAATCGAGAGGAGTTGAGAGAGCGTGCTATAGCAAGATGGTCATAGTATTTTGTCTAGGGTAGATTGGTGGTCATTGATAGACACCAAATCCTAGTTTTTATATAGTCTTGTATTAGTGGATCTAAGGGGGGCATTATACCCTATACAATTTTTGTAAAAGGTTGTGTATATTTTTTGAACTAGTAGGTTTACTATTGTTTATATTCCATTCTGGAAAGTATACTTGCTGGGATAATTTGTTTGGTAGTGCCAGTGATATAAGATTCTATCCTAGACACTAGTATTGTGGAAAAACAACATGGTATCAAAGAAAATTTGAAGGGCTAGTGAATCAGAGTGTGCACAATTAAGTAACTCAGAGGGAGTTTTGATTATCTAGATCATGGGGTGGAGGGTTTAGCTGAAGACATGGAGATGTGGTATCGATAGGATACATGGTGAGATGGACTGGGAGTTTTGGTTGATTGGTGGTGAACTTGGTGCACTTGGTGCACTACAGTATGCCGTGTGGAGATTTGTAGATCATGGATTTCTTGTATTGTCATGGATCATTGGGACAAATAAAGGATTTATTTGGCATGAACGAGATTGGTCTAATCGTAATTGTTTCATGTGATGGACTACAGATTGGCATGCTAGCTTATTCATTAGATAATGATGTTTCATATCTAAGATTGGAGGGGTTTTCACGAGTTGTGATTGATCAAAGAGGATGAGTGATTGCAGGGCTGGGTTACGGTGATGATGGAACATGTTTGGCCATAACTCAATATGACCTTGTAGGACATAAGATCAGTGACATGTTGAGCCAGTGGAGATCGTATAAACTTAGACGGAGTCTAGCTTTAGAGGAAGGAACCCTATGGAAGTTTTGAGGTATTCAATTTCATATGGATGAGGTAGAGGCACTACCAATATTGCAAGGTTCATTCTACAAAGTATGCTACATTGATGGATGCCATATGGGCTAGTGTCATTGGTGATGATGTTGATGGAGACTTCTTAGTGTTGGAAGTACCTCCCTCACTAAGAGGGAGTATTGATATTTGTAGCTTGGGAGGTACTCCAAGCCCTATCATTCAAGGGTTTGGAGGAAGAAGCTCCACAAGTGACATTGTGGGCTTAGAACCCAAGCCCATGAGCTTTGCACCCAAGCATGTGGGTGTGAAATCATGATGATAATTTGACATGTGAGTTATGGAGATGATAGAGGACTTCAAGGGCAACTAAAGGAAATAAAAATAATTGAAATTTGTGTTGTATAACATGAGATATTAATTTTTTAATACTATGTATGGGCATGGTAGAACAAAATTAAGGTCAACTAAGTGTTTATATGCCTTATGACAAATTGTCAATCCCCAAAAGGGAATTTGATGAACTCAACGTAAAATGTATAAATAGAAGTGAGGTGAGGATGTATAAATAGAAGAGAGGTGATGAGGCATTTCCTCACATCCAATGTGTATCTTTTCATAGAAAAACACATATGAGGTAGCCGCAACTTGAAGGAGGAGGCTTGACATGGAGATTGAGGACTTCGTTGAGTACCTTTTGATTGCATTGCAGGTGACATGAATTGTACAAAAGCAGAAGCCGCATTGTTGGAGGGAAGTTTGATGGTGTTCTGGGCATGATTTTGTATGGTAAATCTTCCTTACAACATAATGAATTTTTTTGGAGCACGTAAAGCTAGGCCATAGGCCTAAAGTGAATTTTTGATGGGGCCAAGAAGTAGCAGTAGGCTGAAGGTCTTCTTTTACTTGGACAAGAGGTTGTGGGGTTCAATTTTGAGGCCTAGAAGGATCCTATAACAATAGAAACTTGTAGCTTTGTTTGGATGGAGGACACATAGCTTTGGAGGTTTGATAGTCTTGGAAAGGGCGTTGTAGTAGTGTGTAAGGAAGCCCTAACTAGTGACAAGACTTACAACAATATTACACCAACCTTTGGGGCATGCAGAGGGATGTTGTTTGAGGTATTCGTGTTGAGTTAGATGATAGTGGATGTCAATTCTAGGTTGGATATTTTTGTGGGAGTTTGTTAGCAGCTAAGAGGAAGGATGACCTTAGTAATTGGATGCCCCAACTAGTGAGGAGATACTAGAGTAGTTGATTGAGCCCAGATTTGTGCAATAACTACTCTATTGCAGTTTAAAGGGCATCATACTCAGAGCTCTAGATTAAGCCTAGTTTGGATGGCATATGAGCAGATCTAAAGGGTTCATATTGGATTATGTGTTGGATGTTTGTGGTCTATTGGAGGTTCATGTGAGAGTGGACCAAATTTGTGCCTAGATAAGGAAAAGTTGGAGCAGTGTGAAGAACAACTTGGGAGGATTGTAGAGGCCTGATTCAAGCCAAAAGAAACAAGTCTCTCGAAGGGCTAAGGGATTACTAGATGTGGAAGGAGAAGAGCTCATAATTTTGGTCAACCAAGTGAAGTTTCAGTAGCCCAAGACTTGCCTTTTGGAGAAGGACATCTACAACAGAAGAAGGGTAGTCCTCCAAGCCCATGTTCACAATCAAAGAATGACATCTTGCGGTGATGGGTGGTAGCCCTACATGCCCTGTGCTAGTATTTTTTGGAGCCACACTTGACGACTATAGTGGGTTGAAGTCCCTATGTAGTTGAGAAGCAAGAACGGGAAGTTGAGAGGTCACAAACATAGTTGTGAAGAACTTGACAGGAGTCTCAATGTGTTGATTTAATGAAGAACTAATGGTCAACAAGAGAGTAGGTTTAAGCTAAGATTCAATGGTTAGATGGACTTGGTGCATTGATAGAGTCAATGGTTGTAGATCGGGAGCCAAAGGACCAACAACTGTGTTCAGAGTACAAGTAAGAAGAGATGAGAGTGTGCTTCAACTAGATGATCAGAGTATCGTGTTCAGGGTACATCGTGGTAATAAAAATAGACACATGGCCCTACTTGTTGTATAGTCTTGTATCAGTGGATGTATGAGGGCCATTATCTCTAGTACAGGAGCCCTAGACTGTTGTATTTTTTAGTTGGATTAATATAATGAAATTGGGTTCTTGTACAAATTTTGTAAAGAGGTGTGTTTATTTTATGCATTAGTAGATTTACTATTGTTTATCTATGCAAAGTAGACTTGTTGTGATACTTGGTTTGGTAGCGTAAGTGATTTAATATTCTATCCTAGACACCAGTATCGTGGAAAAGAAATACAGGATTGTGCTTTATGGGATCATTCATAATATTTGAAAGATGAGTAAATCTAAGGGTTTCCAAGAAGGGTTAGTTAAATAATGACATGCGAGGTATTTGTCACTTGAAACCTAGGTGGAGTAGGTTCTTTGAACATACCATGGTTTCTAGTGGTGATTTGACATGAGTAAGTCGGTTGACTAGAAGGTTTAACTCCAACACCCATGTAAACATCACGAAGGTTAGTACCCCCAGGGCGAATGCTCCCAATGACAAAAGGAATCTTGAAAGGTTGTTGAACTCTCAAGCCAAAGGGTGTGCTAAAAGTCTAAGAAAAAGGATTGGTAGGTAAAGGATTAAACATTTTATTAAGGAAAGTGATCTCCACCCCTTGGAAATTCCATGGAAAAGGAATGGTCCTTTTAATATAGATCCACCTAATGACTTGAATCCCCCAAGGAGTTGTGAACCCAGATGAAATGAAAGTACCCTAGATAAGCTAAATAACAACACGATATGGGGAAACGGATTCCAACCATATGGAAACCAACCATTGGGTATTAATGTACTCCCTACGATATGCCTAAACCTATAGTGGGCCTCGTGGATGAAAATGTGAATGTGGAGTTTGAACCTTCAACCTTTGACATAGGTATGACACTCATAGTTGAGTTAAAGACTTTGCTAAAGATGAATAGACGGGGTATTGTTGATGTTGTTGAGGTACCCATAGTAGATGTGCTAAATGGAGGGAAAAAATATCTCAAACTATTCAACCAAAATGAGAAGGTAGTCTCAGTGGACATAGTGGGACAAGACCTCTAGTTGTGGAGGAAATTATGGATGTAGTCTCTTCGAGACCATTGGTAACAATAGATGTGGACACACTAGGTTTTTCCATGGATGTGGTATTAGTCACAATGGCCTCTGGTTAAGGACTATGAAAAGATCCATATAAGATTACACCACCACCTAAGGAGGTGGGTGATGAAATAAAAATGACAGGGGTATGAAGATGAGGTTGAAGATTATGGTCCACCACTTGGTGAATTAAGTTTGTTCCTATGGTAGTGGAATGGATAAGTCAACATCTATGGGTAAGTGAACCCTCCTCCTCGGGAGTAAGGCCCTTAAGGTAATGAGAATGACACAAACTAAACTCCAACATGGTGACAACATAATATGTATATGAATGAGTAAAATAAATATCCTAAAGTCATTAGACATGAACCAACATCACACACCTATCAAATCTAGGGATCAAGAAACAAAAAACAATATTGGATCTAGACATAAAGGTAGGGTATCTAGTCTGAAGCCTCCCTAAGGAGACCCCACAAGTACATGCAAACCAACACCACCAACACCATGTGAAGTGGGGTTGATCACTCCATTGGCCCTTTTGTGACCTCGTGATTGAACCTTGTTTTATAAGGGCTTCCTAGACAATGTGCAATTGCAAATGGATTTTCCCTCCCTAGATAAATATTCTATGTTTATCTTAGTGGCCCTGGAGAGTTTACATAACTAACCTAGTCTAAGGCCCCAACCTGGGTTATTGTGGTTGTACTACAAATAAAATAAATTATTGAATTAGTTTTATTATGCATTGATTTTAAGGGTTGTTTAATAAGTCAAAGGTGTATGCAAACAACATGTATGGTGTTTGTGACTTGTCTTGAAGTAAAATAGTGCATAAAAATTCTCATGCATGCTCTTATTTTCAATGAAACCATAACACCTCAAAAGATTTGATCCCTCTCAGCACTTGATAGATCTATATTTAAGATGCATCTAGGCTAGTTTAAGTAACTAAGTTTTGTTTTTTTTGTTACTTATATGTAGAATATAAAGGGTATCACTAAAATTTATTTATTAAGTGAATCTATTGGCAAGTTGGAAAAAAAATTGTACACACACGCACATGAATTGATTTTTCATATATTTATTTCAATAATATTTTTTTTTCTAATTATGAATTGAATATTACACAATTCTTTACAACTTAAACATATTTCACGAATATTTGTTTCTAATTATCAATGGAATATTACACAACTCTTTATATCTTAAGCAAATAATTGATTATTTATGTAATAAATAAATTATTTTTACTTAATCATATATCATATCAACTCCATCATTATCATGAGGATTCTTGATCTCACACATAAAAAGTTGTCCACTAAGCAAGCACACCTAAACTCCAAGGGATAGGCTAGTGTATTTTGATGTATAAGAATGCATGTAATAAATAGTCCGAGTGTTATAGGAAATTTTTTCACATCTGGTCAATAGCCCTACACACCAGATCAATCAACATCCGTGAACACCATGTTATCATCCCTACACAAAACCCTGAGTATGACTCTTCCAAATACTTTATTTTTTGGGTCTAACTACTTAAAATCAATGCTTTTAAGGCCCAGTGCACCTTGAGCCTTTAGATACCTACGTTCAACAACATGTTGCTCCATTTTACACCAGTGATGATCAACAACAAGTTGTCTATTATTGTAGGTGTGCTGATTCTAGAAATTTGGGAAAATTAAAACGAATCCTAAAGTACTCTTCCAGAATATTCCAATAGTTATTTCAACCATTTAAATTGGATAAGGACTTCGAATCTTATCTGATCCTACCTTGGATATTTTAGCTCTTATCCATTGAGCTCAACCTCCCCTCTTAAGTGGATCTCAAGCCTAGATTGGTAAATGCATATGAATTCCTAAAATACCATCCCTCTCTTATAAATTAATAGTCATCTACAATATCAGGGTTGAATTATGGAGACTAATCATATCCTCATGTTTCTTCCTTGAATCTAAGAGAATCATCATCTTCATTCATTAGGGTGACATTGAGGTGTGATTTATGAAAAGGAAGAAGAAGTCAACTTGGGGAGATCTCTCCAAGATCACCTATTATTCTTGGTCGTAAACTCTGTCCTATTCATATTAATACAAAGAGAATATAGTTTTCCAATATGTGTTATGTTATGTTTACATTCACATAAGTGTGTGTTTTGTGTAAGATGTGGTTGACTTCTTGTTTTTGTTGTATCGAAACATGGAATTTGTATTGACTTGTTAAAAGTATAGGCGATCTTCGATCTTCCTACTCCTTCCTCCCTCCTTCAGCTTCAACAAATCCAAGGGAAGGCTAACTTTCTTTGGAGATTCATTCCAAACTATGCAGAACTGACCAAAGGATTTACTCGCTTATTAATTAAGGGGGTTCCCTTCCATTGGGAGGATGTTGTTCAAAAGGCATTCGATGCCTTGAAAGATGTTCTAATTTGGTCATCCTTGTTGTATCCCCAAATTACCAACGGGATTATTTCTTATATCTCGTTGCTCCAGTTACTACCATCGCAATGGCATTGTTCTAGGAGGATGATGTAGGGACTGAACGTCCTATTTATTACTTGAGTCATAATGTCAATGATATCAAAATCAAGTATACTCATGTCGAAAAGTTGGCTTCGGAAGTTGTTCGAGCTATGAAATTTTTTTTCCATTACATATTGCTCCGAAAAGCTATGGATGTTTTTGATTGCAACCCCATGATGTACATTTTGTCAAAACAATTGATGGGGGGAAAGTAGTCCAAGTCGATTGTCATCATATGGGAGTTCAATTTGGAGTTCATCAAATCCAAGTCAAAGAAATCCTTAGTTTTTGCTAAGCTAAGTTACAACCTTCCCCCTGCTAAAACTGAAACAACGTCTAGTGATTCTATTCCAGACGAGTCGTTGTTCCTGGCCTTTTCATCTAACACATGGTATGGAGACATTATCATATATATCCGCACCTAGACTCTCTGGTACAATAACTATCACTCCTAACCAATGATGTATTTGATATCAATCCAAGACCTATATTATAATCTGTGACAAAATTTATCACCATGCTATCGATACGGTTTTTTGAAGGTGCCTCACACATGAGGAGGCCATGAAAGTTTTAAATGAATTCCATTATGGGGTATGTGGTAGTCGTTTCTCTGTTTATGCCACTATATATGAGATCTTGCATGTTCGTTACTTTTGGCCTACCATATCTCATGACTACATCCTTTCCATATGAAAGTTTCATGCATACTAAATATACGATCGTAAGACCCATGCTCCGCCTGCTCCTTTGCATATTGTTATCTCTATTTTCCTTTTGTGAAATGGGGCATTGATTTCATGACATGTAACCCTCACTCAGCCAAGGGACATGGCTATATCATCGTAGCGGTTGATTATTTACCAAGTGGGACGAGATGATGCCTACATACAATAATACCGATGGAACAACTGCTCTCTTTTTATTCAGCCATGTCATTGCATGGTTTGGTGTTCACGCGCTATACTTAATAACCATGGAAAACATTTTCATAATCACATGATGTCTGAATTGGATGCCAAGCAGGGACTATCCCATGACAGTTCCACTCCCTACTACCCTCAATAAAATGGGCAAGTTGAAGAAGTCAATAAAGTTCTCAAAATGATGCTTCATCGTATGCGAGGGGACTAGAAATTATACTAGCACTTGATCCTTTATGCATCCTTGTGGGTATATCAAACCTCCATTAGGACTACTACCAGTTTCACACCATTCCAATTGGTTTATGATCTAGAAAAAATCCTTCTAATTGAATGTGAAATTCTGCCTCTCAAACTTGTTGTTGAACTCCTCCCTTTCACTTCCACAGAACAGGAACATCTCTTACATCTAATGCGCTTAGATGAAATCTGACGTGATTCCTCAATGGCTAATGAAGCTTATAAGAAATGTATCAAGGTGCAATATGACAAGAGTGTCGAGCCTCGTGTCTTCTCGAAAGGAGACCTTGTCTTGTTATACAACCAAGCGTCTGATAAATTAGGATTGGGGAAGTTCAAGCTAATTTGGTTAGGTCCATACATTTTCAAATGTGTTCTTGATAAATGGGCTTATGAGGTTGTATATTTCGATGGAGTTCCATTGGCGCAAAATAGAAATGGGTTGTACCTCAAGAAATGCTATGGTTTATTTTTCACGTAGTGTACTATATACATGTTGTATATAGGTTTCTTTCCAGTGTGTTCCCTTCAGAATTTCTTATGGTTTATGTTAATCATGTTTACATTTGGTATACAGATGTTGGCATCCCTTGAAAAATATGTTGTTTATGCTAATTATTCTAGTCGTAGTACTTAGAACCTTTCTTCCGCAACATGGGCTATATATGCTCCAAATGGAAAGTTAGTGTGTCTACAAGGGATTTGTATCAATCGCTCTACAAATAACATCGATGAGTATAGCAAAATGATCGAAATGTTCTCTAATGATATTTCCCATGCTACCTATTGTATAGTTATCAAACTCAACTCACAAATTCTAGTACTGCACTTGAGTAGTGTATATTCACTTAGGAGTCCAACTATGCTTTGTATGTTCTTGAGGGTTCACTTTCCAAAAAGATAATTTTATTTCATCCAATATCAACACATTTCTAGAAATCTACATACATTGATAGATGCACTGGCTAATAAGGTTTTAGATAGATAGTTACGATATATGTAAATTTAATTCAATACATATCACATACATTAAAAGAGATAATAGAACCATAATAAACACTAAAGATAGTTGTATATATGTATATATGGTTTTACAAAAATTGTGCCCAAGGCACATCTCACCACATGACCTAACATATACATCCAGTCAAAATATGGCTATAATCCACCTAGTAGACTAATCATAGTGGTCATGATAGCACACCACTACGTGAGCCAACATGCACATTAGTCAACTAATATGCCTAGGAATTCCAATAGTATGTCACTAAAATATCGTAAGAATCTCATTGACCCTAGTCTCAGTTATGTCGTGGGTCAACCCCTCCATGTGACGCTCAATATTTGCAAGGGTCTTGGCCACATTGAGATCCTATAGTATCTCTCATCTTGTTGTAGCAACTTGTACTGTTGTTGGTGCCTATTGTGTTTCTACTACATGATGAAGATAAGAAGAACCCATGGGTCGAACAAGTCCAATATCTGCATGTGGAGAAACAAATAGTTTAGTCTCAGATACATAAAAAATAACAACAAACAAAAAATCTGTAAAACTTAAAAATCCAAAAAATAGGCAAAATATTTATTCTTTTACCTATGGCTCCCAATTTCTCGACATCAGGAATCCCAAGCTCCAGGTCTCTATGGAAATCCATCCCTGCATATGGATAGTCCTTTATCATAATGAGTTGCATGCACAACCATCTGAAGAAGATTGGTATGAAACTCATTGGCAATAAACTTGCATGTGTGGACATGAGATCCGACCATTTCCTCATCTATGGGACTCTTGGATTTGTGGGCTCGACTGAGATATTTTGTGGCCTAAGAAATGGAATATGCTCTAAGGAAAAATAAATCAAGATCAAACCATAGCCAAAGTTCTTCAATCGTCAATATTTTTCCTTGGTAAGTTGTGCTAGTGTTTGTCAGCCCTGAAAGTCACCGGTGATCAAATATCCTCTTACAAGGTTTTTTTAGTGTTTCAAGTAAAATTTTCATTTCATTAGGTTTTAAGAATAAAATTTGGTCACTGGCTAGTGTGTCTAGCTCTATTACTGCTCCTTTAACAATTTCATGTTCTGGTCACTTCCATCACTCAGTTGGATGTGCCGTCACTAAAAGGTAATCATCATCATCTCATTCATACCCTCATGGTCCTCATTCATCTCAGTGTCACCATTAAGTAATTAGGGTCAAAATCATCCAAATCTGTCATTTCATTCATAAATCCGGCAAATGAAGTAGTGATAGGGAATTTTCTCTAAAGGTTTTTTGTTTCAAAATGTCATTTATTTCAGAATTATGTAATAAGTTCTATGTTTCAAAGTTGCATTCAAATGTTCTAAGGATACATAGTTCCAAAAGCAAAGTGAAAATCATATGGTGGGCCACCCTATCATTATGAAGAATTTGACTTCTACATATTATAAAGAGCATCTCAAATCATTTCTCTCACTCATTTCATTGGAAAAAAACTCTCACTCACCAGCAAGCCACCTCCACAACATTCTCCAAGGCAAATAACACTCCAAAAATTGATTTCAAGATGCCACACTCTACTTTCTAGTAGCCATGCTACATTTTCAGAACCTTCGCTGTGTTTTCTCTCCTATAGGAACAAAAATTGTTTCCAAGGGTTTTCAAAGGGAAATGAAGTTTCATAAGCATTGTACAAGTAAGTTCAAGTCTTTGTACACCTCCATCAGTTTGATTTACTTGTTTTCGTGGTCCATACCCTCCATTTTCTCCCATGTTGTGTTTTTGGCAGTTTTCCTAGTTGGCCTATATATAAATTTCCTAGATGAAATCCTACACCCAATTCATTCCATTCCACTTCCAAAGGTTCACTAACACCCCTACCTATCTCCATAAATTTTCCTACATTCATTTCCCTTCACTAAACCCTTCATCCTATCCCCTCATTCACTTCCCCTATTTTTCCCACTAGGGTTTTCCCTTGCACACTACCAACATGGAAGAAGAAAAGAAGTCATATAATAAGGGAGGTAAAATTTCAAGGTATGAACCGCTCAACACTCATGAGCTAATGTCCTACCCACTATCAAATTAATGCTTTCAGAATGTAGGGTGTTTAGGGTTTTGTGAGCGAATTCAACAGGTCAAGCACCAAGCCAAGTTGACTAGCTTGTTTGCCACTAATCTTGGGAGAGATAAGGCCACTATTGTAGGGGTCAACTTCACAATTTCTAGTAAAGCCATAGAAACATCCACAGATATACCCAAAAGTGGGGAGAAATGGTTTAAGAGATTGGACTTGGATGTGCAAAACTATCAACCTTTCATCAAAGGTCAATATAAGCACAACATTAAGAAGGTTTTTCCTTTTTGACAGCTCCTTGAAAATTTTTCTCCATTAATGAAGATCATTATGAAGTATTTTACATGTGAGGGAAGATTTTCTAGATTGTACAAGTATCATGTCAGGTTACTCATGCATTTCACAAGGGTAAAACCACTAAACATACCCTACTACCTCTACTAGAGCTTCGCTAAAATAGAAGAGAAGGTGCAACATAAAAAAAGTGATCATGAAACTAGCCTTTTTCACCATCCCTCATCAAAATCATTGTATTGCATCAATTTTCACAAAATATCATCACTTTGGAGACATTCATCTAGTCAACTTCCTTTTTGTCTTCTTCTAGTCAATCTACAAGTCAAAGCACACCATCAGCATCATCCAAGCATGTGGAGATTGGCTCATCTAGAAGAACTGCAATTAAGAGGACACCTAGGCTTGAGGTGACTAAAACATATCAGAGAGGAAGGAGGCTTGTGTTTACTCCACACATCGTGGAAGGGGCCAAGCTTACATCAACAAAACATGGATCACCATCACAGCATGAGGCACCTTTGCAAGATGAGGAGCCATTCCATCTTGACACTAATATGGTAGACTTGAAGGCTAGTGAAGAGCATAAGATAGTAGAACAGGTCATCTTGGAGAAAGATGCTGAGATCAAAGAGCTTAAAGACAACTTGTCTAAAGCCAATTTCATGATTTCACTCTTAGAGCAGGAGAATAAGAAATCAAAGGTAAATCAAATACTCTTGAGTAAGCATAAGGTTCATGTTGGAAAAGAGGATGAAGGGAAAAGTAGTAGCTTACACAGATGCTTCAGATGGTCATCAGAAACAAGTATCAAGGAAAAGGCCAAGGACCATAGGCCTCAAAAGAGCACTTGACCAACAAAGAGGGAAAATGTCTTCAACTAACTTAATTGCAGTAGAAATCAATGAGAATAGGGATTTTTGGCTTGACAAAGTGAATTTTCATTTGGAGAAGCTTCTTACAAAGGCCAATGGAGAAAATAAGTTACAAATACATATGGATACTCATTACTACACAAGGAATCAGGTCTCAAAAGTCAAGATCAGGTAGTTGAAGGAAAAACTCAAGGAAACCCTAATCAAGCCAAAAGAGAGGGTTAAGTTGGATTTTCTCACTGATTCTTCCCTCATAGAATAGCATACTTACTCAGGAATTCATCGAGCATCTCTAGACCAATTGTGAAGAGATTTGGAGAAATTTTGGGTTTTGATGATTTTTCGGAATTTTTGACACAGTCACAGGGCCAAAAACATAGTGTGCCCCACGCCGCGCTTTTGTCAGAGGACTCCAAATGACATTTTGTTTGGATATATAGATACCTCATGACTTTTACATCACTTCTATCTTTTCAGAGTAGACCTTCAACAAGTTTTGGTAGGTGGAAAGGGCTAAAAACAACCTAAAAAACACCTCTCTGACCTATTTTTGAAGAGCACCCTGCGCTTTTAGGAGTACCTCCGGGAGAATGAATATTTGGAGGGATAGAAGAAAAAAAATTCAGCTCTTGAAGACTCCATAGTGTAGCAGACATCCACAACTTTACAATGAGGCATTAAGCTCCTGATTTGGACCTCAGGAAGGCCTCCAAAAATTAGTTCTCCCAAATTTGTAGTGCTTTCTCCTGGCACACTATGCTTTTGCCTGATTTCGTTGTGCTTTTGCTTGACGCTGCTTTTTCTCATTTTCATCATTTGTATTCGAATTATCATGATGTAATTACCTGTTGTTGGTTTAGTTATGACATAATTAAGGGTAAGTAGCTTGTTAGGGTTGTTTTTATGTAAGTTTAGGCTTCATTAATGAGGGTAGTTCAGTCAAAGTTTAAATGGAGGATTTGTTTTGACCTCCCTAGACATTAGGGTTTTGTTTGAACACCTCATGTTATTAGTTTCTAAACTCATGGATTCGACCTTCAGAGAGGGGAAGATGGTTTTTAGTCTATATGTATCTATCTTTTAGTGATAGAACAAGTTGGACATGAGAGGTTGTAACACTTGTAGCTTGTACTTCAACAATTTTTTTCAGAAATTCAAGGGAGTTGTTGCAACTTTTATCTAGGAATTAATGTACAGTAAGTTTGTGATGATGTATTTCCTTTATTATAGTTTTATATGAACTATATACATCTCTCCTTTCCATATCTTATTTCCTCAGTGATTTTCCTTTAAGGTTATAAGCGAAATTATTTCATTAAAGCTATGTTTTGATGGGAATATCATTTTGTGTAATTTTCCTTCTTACTTAGTGAATTCATGGTACACATTCTCATTAAGACCTTATTTCTCTTTCAAACCCTACACAACACTGAAAAAACCATAAATTCATCACAAAATTATTGCTACCTTGTTCCTCTATATATTTTCGGTTGTAACCCTTTGATACTTTCACCTAGATACCTAGTTCTCACTCTTGATCCAACATCAAACCCTAAAACTTTCAAAACTAGACCTGAGCCTAACATATCTATCCTAACATATTTCCCCATTCCAGTCATCATTGGTTGTGAATTCATAGAGAGATCCCTCTCTGGTTTAGCAGGGCTAGTTATTGAACCATAAGTGGTTTGAGGTTACCTCCTTCGATCTCCCTTCTTAGCCTTTGGATATTGTGGAGGATAACAAGTTGCTCCTTCATGTTTACCAGTACACCCTGACTCCAGTTGAATATTTTCACGTCCATATACTCTATAGCATACTGCATATGAGATTTAATGGCCAAATGTAGAGTCACACTACCATCTAATATGGAAATGATAAATAGAATATTCCTCAGAGGCAATCAAACCACATCCTTGATCTTGATCTTCCCATCCTTGGCCAGCTAAGATCTCAGTCTAAATTGTTCACTAAGGTAATTCTTAACCGTCTCTCCACCCCTCCTCGAACCAAATAATGAGACGGGGATACCTCACCTCGATAGACCAATCAAGAAGTATATATATTCCACCTGTATTTCAAGAAAATGTGCATAAATTTTGAATGCTTGAGCCTGAACATCCCATGCATGGATAAGATACCTCAACAATTCCATATGTTGCCTCATACTATGAAGCCAAAGTAATTTCAAGAGACCACAATATTTCAAATCCTAGATAGTGGCAGGATCATTACCTACAGTTAAATATGTTTCCTCATCTTCTCTTCCTCTCCATATTAAATCCATTTTGTTCTAGTAGACACTTGAAAAATCACAAGAAGGATCATTAGGACAAACCTCATGCAAAAAATCGAGAAATTTTGAGGGAAACAGGTAAAACAAATTTGGAAATAGTGCTTAATGCACCCTCTTAAGAAGAGATAGAGTGTTGTAGCACCCTCCCCAGTGTAATTTTAATCTGTTCAGCACCCCTTTTGACTTTATAAGGGTGTGCTAAAGCTAGGGTGAGGAATTAGAGCCATAGGGCCCTCAAAAATTGGGAAAATTTGCATGAAATGACAAAATGGATGTAAGAAAAGGAAGAGGAAGGTTATATCTCCTATTAGGAAGTTACAGATTTGAAATGGTCCATCGGATTGGTCACAGTCAACTGCAGACAATTTGGGATAAAAAACGCTTATAACTCACTCACCAAGATGTAAAATGTAAAATGGTAAAAATGAATTACCTTTTTCCTATTTTATTGTCATTTTCATCATCATTTTATTAATATTTTGACATTTTGACCTAATTATAATTCAATTTTATAATGAAACGTGTAATTTTAATCCTTTGGTGGTGTTTTGTGCAATTTGATAGTTGTTTAACATATTTACTAGTGTCTGCATTAAAATAGACCATTTCGACCCAACGGCACACTTTTATCACTTTTTCAGGCTCTGCAAACTTATGAAAAAGGAACCCCTTAGATTCATATTTTAGGTCTTTCGATACCACCAAAATATGAAAATATTTCCAAGTACTTGTCTTTTCGAACTCATAAAAGTAAATGAAAAAGCATCTTCTCAATATAAGTTTAACCCTTTTCCAGACTGAGACAAACTATTTATGAAAAATGGATATCTTAGTCGAACATGGCTAACAGGTTATCTTGAGTATTGTTTCCTTCCTTTTTGGACTCAAGAGACTATTTATGAAAAGGAGCCTTTGGAGTTTTCTTTTTTGTCTCTTTTTCAAACTCTCTAAACATGAAAAAGATTTTGAGTTAGACCTTCAATGGACTCGTAAAAGAATCAAACATCGATGGACTCATCGACCATGACGATACCAAACCACTCCTTCTCAAGGTTCATTAAAAATACTTAGAGGTATTCATTTGAAGGATGAACTTACAAATCAAGCATATGTTATGCTCCTCAAGCTTATTAAAAAATAAAGAGGTAATGACCAGAAATGATTGGAAAAATTGGGAAAACAGGGTACTCAACCTGTTAATGGTAGAGAGTCCCTCTTGAGTGTGACACTCTTCCACTTCATCTCCATGGTTATTGGGTTGGGAAATCTACATGTATTTTGGTTCATCACACCATATCAAAGCCTCCACTTTAGGTATTGGGTCAATGCTACCAACTCCATTCAGTGTCGCTAATATGTTCAAGGAAGTAATTCAGTTGATATATGTTACAATACTCTTAAGCCTTCATTCCATGTCTTTCATTCCTGAATTGATCGCACATCAACATCATTCTCTCTCAAATCATGATACCCATTTCATTTCATTGATGGGGGACACATCAAGGCTACAAGGAGTTTCTTATGGTCAACATCAGTTCATTATCCAGGAAGTTGACTTAAAAACGCTTCCTCAATAACCTAGGACTTGTATACATCAATATATAGTTTCCTCGCTCTCAGTAATAGGTTTTCATCATTGTCCTTCGACTGATAGATTCTGTGTGGTGTTTAACTTCAGTTCATTCATTCACACCATATGGACTGTATTGCAATACAGACATTAACATCATTGATGTTTCTCTCACATTTGTTAATGGCTTACATCATTGGTCAGTAGTCAAATGGCGTTTTCCATGTTTGAGTCCAGCTCCTTTATTCACGTGGTTAGACTTGTATTAATAGTGAATAATTGAGTGAATAAGAAGACCCTAGATCTCGTTCCACCCATTCGGGATGCATTTTCAGGATCAATGCAAGATTACAAATCATGATGGCTATGATCATATAGAGAGTCATCCAATCATGGATCCACAATTTGTCATTAGTGTGTTACGGGAATTAGTCCCCTAGGGCTTTGGGTCAGAACCCTAACAGAGTAGGAGTACTCTACAGTAAGAAACACGCATACAACTTAGGTAACATTATTAAATAAACAGACTGTGTGAGGATGAACATACCGGGATGTCCTTCGTTTGGGTAGTTCCAGCCAGGGTTCAAACCCTCTGCAACTCCTGACGATCTTCAAATCTACAAATCAACCAATTCAAACACACATAGTAGCGTATAGATAAAGCATTTTAGTGAAATCAACTTTATATCATATAAGTAAGTGGTTAGTTATACATCAAAATAGTCATTCATACATAAACCATAACAATAACATCTAATGCATAAACAAAGTCGATATCAAGAACATGACATCATTTCTTTTTATTGTAGACAACTATAATAAACATGGAAAGAGTTCACCTGAGTCTTCCTCTTCTGGTTCCAAGTGGAATCGTCCCCCAGGTTCGTCCAGTCCTAGTCTTCAACAACCTCCTTCCATAACCAATACCATGATATCTCAAGCAAGTGGGAGAATATCAACGCTCAAGGAAATAAGGGTTTCCTGAACTTGGGGAAGTGCTTGAAGCACAAGGATACTTTAGACTTTATCAGGGGACAATCTCAGTATAGTAATTCTATCATTTCTATCCTCTTTGAGGCCTTCCCATTGATGTCTTTTTATACTTCTCCCAAATTAGTTTTTTAGTTGGGAAACAATTGGGAACATTTGGGCCACGGAAACTAGGAGGTAATCAACAGGTAAAACCTGTGATCTCCACCCATAATTAAGGAAATTTAATTTTTGTTAAGTGTTTTAACACATATATGTGGGTTGGGTATAGAATAACCCACGTGTACACTCTTTTATCACAGGGCAAAGTACTGTACAGGAAGTAAAACATTGTTTTTTAAAATATTAGGACCATTTCTGGAAGGAGAAGTTTCCCTAGGCCATAAACCAAGCATCACAAATACCAAGGGTGATATTTGGAGCTATAACAAATGCCCCCTAATATATGAGGTCATAAGGGATACATGATGGCTGAAATGTATTAAGTATATGGAAAGGAAACCTGTCAAAAACTAAGAAGGACTTCTCCAGATTTCAGCCTCCCAAGCCATCAAAAAGAAGATCAGAAATAAACAATTGTCTGAGGGCATACCTATGCTCAGAGAAAGTAAAGCATGTTCAGATATCAAGTACAAGCAGATCCACTATGTATACAAGTATAAAGAACTGAAAGTACATAATGGATCATCTGATCATGATCGAGCAAGTACATCTCTAAATATCACATATTAGAAGATGATCAATGAAGCTGTAAGATGAAGCTGATCAATGATGTCAAAATATTGATCCCAATAGTACCAAATGAACATGATGGAATAAGATGATACTACATCGCAACTCGGATGCCAGCATATACAATGTCGCTGTGAAGGACTGCAACATATAACGTGGAATGGTGTCAACTAGCAGCAACAACAACAACTGACAAGTGAACCAAAGAATGTTGATGCAACCTGAGGTCTTCATTGACTGTTGTGGTACATTTCTACGCAATGGGAATAAATGATCTGAAGTCAAGCATGTGAGAAATTGTTTGATTACCAGTCATTGATGTATACCGTTAACAAACGCGAGACTACTCACCGATAATGATAATGAGAGTCAAGGTACCCAATACAATCTAACAAGTGTGAATAGATGAGCTAAAGTCGAACACTTAGAAGAATCTATCAATCAGGAGACAATGATGGTTTCCCACTGTTGATAGCGAAGGATCTGTCACTACTGAATGAAAACCCCAAGGTAATACTAAATGGACTCTAGATCTTTGCCCCAAAGCAATGACTTATAGTCAATAGGAGAAGATCCGCTAGAAGGAAGGCATTAAGGATCCTTCATCAATATAACACAAGTGTAACCCGTAGTCCAATAATGTGGAAGGAATTAGACCAAAAAAGATGTAGCAACCAGATCGAAGCATGTTTCTGGCGTACACAGGATGTAGCTAGCGCACAATAGAAACCCTCTGAACCAAGCAATAATGAAAGCTGACACAGAGGCAAGGAATCCACCAATAGGGTCAAATGGAAACCAAGGCAATGTAAGAATCTCAATGTGTGATAATGAAAGTTGATGTCAAACACAAGGGAAACCACTCTGTCAAAGACCCATGATATTGATCAATGTTGAGCACAAGGTGACCTATCAGTAATGAAAATAGGGCCAGGTTGTGGCTCTAGGCCTATCCTCAGAGCATTATGTCGTCGTCAATAAGGACAAGACCTGCCAGCAAGAATTCAATAGAGACCTTCTCAAACAGGCACGAGTAAAGGACCAATATAACTAATGTGATGACAAACAAGACACTGACAACTAGTGATGGATGACTGAAAAATAGGTCAAGAGACACCGCAAAGAGGCCGACTCAGGCTTACTTCCCTTGAACAAAAGCATGACTCAATGATGACTATGTGGCAGCATATGATAACTATGTCTAAGTTCGTCACATAGGAGACATGAATGAACTCTCCATATGATTGGAAGAGACAACCAATCGGAGGAGAACTGACTCAATAACAAGGTTAAGGTGCACCTAAGTCAAAATAAATCCCACCCAAATGGAGGAGAGACTTTCTTTTGAGTGCTTTTTTCAAGGGCGACACAACTAACTCTAGCTGCCAACAATATATGGAAATATTGTCATGTTCCCGCTCTTTTTGGAATA
Source organism: Pinus taeda (assembly GCA_000404065.3). Taxonomy (NCBI): domain Eukaryota; kingdom Viridiplantae; phylum Streptophyta; class Pinopsida; order Pinales; family Pinaceae; genus Pinus; species Pinus taeda. Next base: position 107,891 of record APFE031639124.1, on the reverse strand, counting down.
TATAATTTTTTTATCTTTTTCTTTAAGCTGGAAAAAAAAATAAAAGAATGTTATAGTATAGTGAAAAGAACAAGTGTCAGTGAAACAAATGATCTAGTTCTTAGGATGGGAACATTCCTATGCTCAATGCAGGGAGGCGAAGCTAGTCAAGGAAACTCAAAGGGATGTTCCTTCCACAGGTCTGAGGGTGTGTCAAGTTGCAGAAGTTAAGGGATTGAAAGTTTGAGTTTGCAGAAGACATGGTCAAAAAGTCACTTAAACATGAATCCAAGTGAAGCCGGCTAAAGGCCAAAAGGTGAAAATGGTTAAAATGCAATGCAGTAGTACAACTCAACACAAAGGAGCCTCTAGGGTATAAGGCCAGAACGAAGTGAAAAAGTAAAGAGGAATGAGTCTTCAACGCACAAGTCATGGTGGGACTAAAGAGGACTCCTGAGCCTACTCAATAAAACAGCATGGGCAACCAATGTTAGTGAGGTGCTAACTACGATGCCCATGTAAAGGATGGCTCTACCATCGTGTCATGACTTAAAATCAGTGGGTAAACATGGTTTACTAACAATAACACACTGGGATCAACCTTATGGCAAGTGTATCGGAAAATGAAGGTTAGTATGCAAAATGCAACGGAAAAAATGATTTCACTAACCTATGTGCCAGTGAGTAAATGATACCTACCATGATGGGTCAAAAGTCATGGAACTGATGTGAAATTTTTGAAGAAGCATCCAAAATGTCCTTAAAAAATAGCCTATTCCCAACAATCTAAGCTCACAAGTTAAAAGATTCATGAGATGAAAAAAATCAAGTTTTGAAAAAAATTGACATTTTCAAAGCTATAAAATGACCTTTTGACTCACCATTTGTACCATTTGTGTTAAGAGCAAAGCTGTTTAGAAAAAAGAGCAAACTTGCCCCCCAAGAATTGGACCATTCAAATTGGATCAAAATCATCAGGTAACCCCCATTTCAAGCTTGCATTACTTTATGATTGTTTTTAGAAATTTTTATTGAGGTTTGACCAAAGGAATTTATGTTAAAAATTTCAATGCAACGTATATGTGGGTTGGATATTATAGACCCATGTATACGAGGTCGCTACATGCAATTATGTGTGAAAGGGACCCTCATATAAACAGTTTAAAATTTCAACACAAAAATCTAACGGTTGAAACTTAATTTTCTATCAGGATGACAATCATATGGAGAGAGAGGGAGCATACTACCATCGATAATGAAGTCATGAATGATCAACAAGCCTTAGATGCGTTGACGGGATGTGGCTTATTGAAATTTTTCAAAATTTCCAATATGAAGGCCAACACTTGTTTGCTTGAAATGCTAATCCACTATTGGAGTATCGAAGGTGATGCTTTTATGATTGATCAGATGCCTTTGAGGATAGAGGTAGAGGATATTTACTTTATCACTAGTCTCTCCCAAAGAGGAGAAGTTGTACATTCAACTGGCCAGACACGAGGTAGTCTTTCAGTGGAAGACTACGTACATATATACTGTCTTGGGCATCTGGAAAAAGTTGGAAGCCTCATTCCAATAAAACATGTGGAGAGCTTGTCCTTGAGGATCTTACTATTTACCATAGCTGGGATAAACGAATCAGCCTCATTGCACCAAGTTTCATGAGTATCCATGACCTTGACTATGGAGTGTCTCACCACTGTTTTTGATTGGTGTACACCTCTTCTTACCAATATGAAGAGTCAGGTTTCCTCCATTCAGAAAGGATAGACCAAAAATTTTAGATATGGGACCATTTTGTGCTCCTTCTTCTTCGAGAAGGTTCCTAGGCTATGTCCCAGAGTATCAGTCTCTGTCAGTAGCCTCCGAGATCCTCGAATGGGTAGGTAGGCCAACATGATGAAACACCTTGGAGGCGGGGACGTGTTGAGGACTACTTTCGATGATGAGCTCTTCTCTTGGTGGGAACAACAAATCATCATTGTGGACGACTATCCCTATGCTAACATGGATTTCAGAGGAGATCTAGATCTAGTGCTGCCACAAAACGCAGCATGGGGAGAGATAAGTAACCATTTTTTAGGTTTTTATCAATTTTTAAGATTTTTTTTTTATGTTTTTTAAATATTAAAATGAGCTTAAAGATATTTTTTATGTGATTAAAATACTGACATAAAAATCATGTTCCAGATGTGGGTGTGGGACGACCAGATGGATTTCTGCAACACAAGTGTCACGGAAGAGGTACCAAATAGGCGGCTGCTAAGATAGAGAGGGTCTTATACACAGTCCAAAGAAACTTGGCGAGATTGACTCACTAGGTACTAATGGTGGCCGTAGAAGACCTACCTGAGGAGATGTAGTGCCACGTGGTAGGAGTACCATGAGACTGGGTTCATCCTGAGCCGGGCCATAGATAGAATGGAGATGATTATGGGCATTTAGTCCCGTTTTTGTTTATTATTTTTGAAACACTTTATGTACACACGGGCAATTTTATGATATATG
>APFE031639124.1:0-105384 GCA_000404065.3 Pinus taeda | reverse complement strand
ATATAGTTCCAGATTTTTTATGTTTGTTTTTATCTTGATGAATGGATGATATGCCAATGTAATGCTTGATTAGTGATAGAATCCACTAATGAATTTTCAGATCGTGGAATGTTAAAATAAGTAATAAAAAAAATGATTGTTGTAGCATCCTCACCATTAAAAATTGGCGATATAAATAAGGATCTCGAACCCAATAAATGTTATTCAATTGTGACACTACGAGCTGTGAGTCAAGATACACTACCAACGAATCAATTCCATAAGAAATAGCTTTGGATAGTAAATTAATGATGGTAGTATATTCGGCAATATTATTTGACACAGAACCAATACATACACCCATTGACACCATTAACTGACTAGATGGATAGTAAAACAGCCAAGCTGCGGAAGCGAGATTCTGAGTGTGCCGACTAGCACCATCAGTGAATCTAAAATAGACCAAGTCATCCATTAACACCTGCCAAAGCAAATAAAAAAAGTGTCGATATCACAAAAGCTCCCAATGAAATATGTACAAAAATACAAGATATACAAAGAAGCCTGCCCAGCTGTAGCCTAGGCAAAGTACTTCTTGAGGTAAAGCCCATTTCGGGGCTTTGCCAACTTGTTCCCTTCAAAATCGACTAATTCATAAGCCTCTTTTCCTAAAATTTGCTTCATTATAAAGGGACCATACCACATAGACTTGAATTTGCCTACCCCTCAGGTGTATTTATCTTGGTCATAAACCAAGACAAGGTCGCTTTCAGAAAAGAGTTGAGGATGGACAACTTCATCATATTAAGTTTTAACCTTTTCTTATGAGCCTCATTGACTATGGCGGCATCTCGATGTTGCTCATCGAGATGTTCCAAATGAAGGAGGAGCTCTTCGAGACTAGATATCTCTAGAAGGAGCTCAACAAGTATCCTAAGGGATGGAATTTCGCATTCAATAGGAAATATAGATTCCAGTCCATAAACTAACTGAAAAGGTGTAAAACTGGTGGCAGTCTTTACGGAGGTTCGATACACCCAGAGAGCCGGACACAACATGAGATGTCAATTGGAGTGACTTTTTTCAATTGTCCTTTGCAGGATCATCTTAAGGGACTTATTCATGGCTTCGACTTGCCGATTGGCCTGAGGATAATATGGAGACGAATGCTCCTGCCAAAAACCCAACTTAAGAGCTAATTTAGAGTTGGTTCTGGAAGGGGAATTAGTCGCCTAGGGCTTTGGGTCAGAACCCTAACAGAGCAGGAGTAATCTACAGCAAGAAACATGCATACAACTCAAGAAACATGCTTAAATAAACAAACTATGTGAGTATGAACATACCGAGATCTCCTTTGTTTGGGTAGTTCCAGCCAGGGTTCAAACCCTCTGTAACTCCTGATGATCTTTGAAGCTGCAAATCAACCAATTCGAATACACATAGCAGCATATAAATAAATCATTTTAGTGAAGTCAACTTTATATCATATAAGTAAATGGTTAGTTATACATCCAAATAGTCATTCATACATAAACCATAACAATAACATTTGATGCATAAACAAAGTCGATATCAGGAACAAGACATTGTTTCTTTTTATTATAGACAACTATAATAAACATGGAAAGAGTTCACCTGAGTCTTCCTCTTCCAGCTCCAAGCGGAACCTTCCTCCAATTTCGTCCAATCCCAGTCTTCAACAACCTCCTTCCATAACCAATACCATGATATCTCAAGCAAGTGGGAGAATATAAACACTCAAGGAAACAAGGGTTTCCTAAACTTGGGGAAGTGCTTGAAGCACAGGGATATTTTAGACTTAATCAGGGGATAATCTTAGTATAGTAATTCTATCATTTATCTCCTCCTTAAGGCCTTCCCATTGAAGTATTTTTATACTTCTCCCAAATTAGTTTTTTAGTTGGGAAACAGTTGGGAATAGTTGGGCCATGGGCACTAGAAGGTAATCAACAGGTAAAACCCATGATCTCCACCCATAATTAAGGAAATTTAATTTTTTTAATTGTTTTAACACATATACATGGGTTGGGTATAAACTAACCCGCGTGTACATGTTTTTAGCACAGGGCAAAGTAGTGTACAGGAAGTAAAACACCGTTTTTTAAAATATTTGGACCAAGTCTGGAAGAAGGGGTTGCTGTCGGAAATAACACTGAGAGGGGGGGGTGTGAATCAATATTATCAAATCACTAAATTTTTCATTTTCATACTCAGATACATATACGCTACTTCTATTAAGGGAACCCACATGTACACACAATTGTGTTTAATGCAACTAGTGTATATACAGTAAACTTATGATTTAGTTAAGCCATTATATGCTGATCTTTAATCAGTGCATCAGAACTTCATTAACCATATGAACAGTAAATAGGTGCAATAAAAACAGAACAGATCATCACACATAAGAAGCACACATGAACACCATGATATAAGGTGGAAACCCAATGTGGGTGAAAACCACCTGCTGCAATTCATCTCTATCTTTTTAATTAGAAACTTCTTTTTTTCAATGTATCTGCAATGGTGTAATCTTATACCAGTACGCAGGCTGTTACCTGCAGAAGGCAACCTTCTCTTGTTCTTAGCTTCTCCTAGAATGGAGCTACAACCCCCTTAGCTCTTATACTAGCTGAGGTACTAGTACGTAGGTGCTGACCTACAGAAGTCTACAACATTCTCTTTTCTTCCAGGGACCACGTTTCATAATTTTTCAGACTGGATCCATAAATACAAAAAAATCACCACTGCAATACAATCATCAACTATACCTGCATCATCAATCTCTGAATCACCCAATATTGAATCACTTAAACCCTGTCATTAAAACACAGTTACCAGAACACATACCAGAGCCTAGAACTCTGCAACAACCACTAGAACCAACACCAACCTGAAATATCAACTCTCATAATGTATATGCTACTTGATTGTGTCAAACCAACGTGTACACGCACTTTCACCAAAGAGAACCCGCGTACAGATCTGAAGATAATTGCTTATACCTTCGCTGCAATTACCAACTTTATCAACCGCATAGGATCCTCCTTGATTCAGATCGAGCCAAGCATTTCAAACCCATAACCAGTATACTAGATCTCACACTTCATTAGATATTCATCACACACACTTGCACCCCCATGGCTTAATGATCTGCTCCTTATATAGGTTTAGGTTTCTCTCAATACCATGGTCCAAAACCATGTAGAACCAATACCTTGGACCCAATACCTGGGGTCAACACTTCGGACCAATTAACACGGACAAATACCAAAATACCATGAATCAAATAACACGAACCAAAACTTAGTTTTCCAACATGTACGTGCCTTTCCTTCTATGAATCTGCATGTGTACGTATACACACCTTTTGTTCTTCTCACCCACATGTATACGCACCTTCATCAAGGTTAACCTACATATATCTCTCTCTTGACCTGTTGTACTAAGATCTGTCCTTTGATTGAGTTGCCACCAAGGACAACACCTGTATCATACCTCTGAGTGAGTTTCCATCAAGGACAACACTTATATCATAATGCCAACAATCTCCCCCTTTGGACTTGATGGCAACCACTACACCAAGTCACTCTCCCCCTTTGACATCAAGGGCAAAGGGTGGACCAAGATATTCTCTTCTTTGATATACATTCTATTGTCCATGCTCTCCCTGAGTACCTGCTGAAATCTCTGATTGAGCTCCCCCTTTGAATCTGCCAAGATGTACCAATCCATCCATGCTCCCCCTGAGCACATGCAAGGTCTGAAAAAGCATAACATGACCATGATAGTTATCAGCAACTAACATACACCATAAGCATCTTAACTTGCAATCCATTCTCTTGGTCAATCAACAATCAGTAGCAAGATGTGTCAATAAGAATCATCACCAAGGACTTCTAACCAAAATGCCAAAAATGCATTATTCGAAGCATATGCTCCCCCTGAGCCTATGCCAACCATCATATACCACGACAGAACCATTTCCTGAGTCTGTTCTGCTGCTTTTCTTCAAAGCTCCATATACACGACTATGCAGCCTATGGTTCGCGTATATACGTGACTTACCTTTATTATATCAGTGTATGCAAGTTGGAATACTAAAGGTCTACACATTCAGTGTCCCCCGTGTTTGTTATGTCAGCTAACTGAGTTATGTCACACCTTTTTGTCTCTAATTATGTCTTCTTCAATACCTGGAATTGTGATGATGTATAATCCTCTTGCTTTGGAGTTTGAATTTTTCTCCTGCATTCCCTTGCTTTATGTCCAAACTTGTTACATGCATAACATATTACATGTTTCATGTTCCTTCTATTGCAATCAATTTCTTTGTGGCCAAACATATTGCGGGCAAAACAATATCCCTTGAAGTACCTGGAACGTGATGATCTTGTGTGACGGTCTTGAACCATTCTACTTCTGCATCTGGCTGCAACATGTCTAAGATTATGACATACATAACATTCAACATTATTCATCGAAGGAAATAATCATCTATCACTTCCATAGTTAGAAGTAAAATATTTTCTTTGAGGAATTTCTTTCCTTGGTTGTTGATGAGGTTGTCCTCTCATCTCCTTGTTGAGCATTTCAGAATTCTCATTAGAGTACCTTGCCTCACCTTGTGAGCTAGATTCACCTTCAACAGATTCATAAAAGCCAAGACTAGTTTTGATAGTAGGGGATCTTTGACTACCAAGAATGTCATCCAAAATCTTAGTACTATCTTGAAATCATAACAGTTTATCCTTTTCTTCTAATTTACTTTTTAAGATATTTACCTCAACGTGATATTGTTCTTCCTTTTCCAGATACTGCTTCCTTATGTTTTCTTCAACTTTTCTTCCTTCTTCCACTTGTTTCCTTAATTTGATCACTTCATGTTCTTGTTCTTACAGAGATTCTTTATTCTGCTTCTTTGATTCGTTAAGATCTTCTTTTAGAGAGAGGATCTTCGATTCAAGTCTCTGAATTGTTATGCTCTGATCTTTTACTACATCCTGCAATTGCTCCCTTACTCTCGTTACTGACTCCAACTGTTCTTTTAATCTGGTAACTTCTTCTGTTTCTACGTCCTTATTTTCATATGCCATGAGAAGACTAATGTCTTCATCACTATTGGATGATTCATTACTTTTATCATGGGTATAATAACTTCTATTACCTTCTTCAGACATCTTTCCTTTGTTATGAGGGCATCTAGCAGCGTAGTGACCAACTTTACCACATGAAAAGCATTTGAAAGGTAGCTTACCTTTGAACCTTCTAGATCCCCGTTCAAGATTCTTGACAAAATTTACCTCATCTTCTCCTTCTGAAATGTATCCTGATTCATTTGGTGATACTTCGAATGTGGCTTCTCTCATATCTGATGGTCCTCCTTTTCTCATCTCAAAAGTAGTTAAGATTTCGTGAAGCTGTGTCATAGTGATTTTCTACAGATCCTCCTTTTCTTCTATCGTAGACACTTTGGATTCAAATTTAGCAGACAAGGATCTTAAAACCTTTTCAACTAAGAGAACTTCCTTAATTTCTTCACCCAGATTCCTCATACAATTGACAATTTCCTCTATACACAGGAAGTAATTACCTATGCTTCCATTACTATGCATCTTAAGAGTTTCATACCTTATTCTGAGAGTTTGAAGCTTTGCTCATTTTACCTGTTCATCTCCTTCATAGCTTAGAATGATTTTGTCCCATATTTCTTTGGTTGATTTGAACTGTATGACCTTGACAAATTCTGATTGTGACAAACTTCCCAATAAGACAGTAACAGCTTTAGCATTGAGTTCATATTGCTTTCTCTCTGCTGTATCTATAGGAATTGCTGATGGATATGTGTATCCTCCTTCCATGATTCCCCAAACATCCGTTCCAAGAAATTATAGATATGTTGTGGTTCTTATCTTCCAATTGACAAAGTTGCTCCTATCAAAGACTGGTGGCCTAATGGATGCCTCTCTTTCTTGATTACCCATTTTGATGGATCTTTCCTTCAAGCGATCAAGCTTCTTCTAAAGGACCTGCTCTGATTCCAATTATTGATTTAATAATACTGATTCAACCCCCCCCCCCCCCTCTCAGTATTATTTCCAACAGTTGCCCTAGGCCATAAACCAAGCATCACAAATACGAAGGGTGATATTTGGAGCTATAACATAGTGGACATGAATTCTTGATCATTGTACATGTAATGTTAGCTTCTACATTTAGCATGGTTATTCCTTCCTCAACATAGATATCATGATGACATTTCTTGTAACAAATGGTGATCTCAAATAATTGTTGTTGATCTTAACTTGTCGCAAGGTAAAGCACTTAAGTAATTATCTACCATTTATGACTTTGCACTTTAAGGGGAAATATGTTATAGGCCATTTTGTCATATCTGGTTAAAAATCCTAAAATATGGATCAATCAACATCCATGAACACCTTGTCATTATCCCTGCACAAAGCCCTAAGCATGAATCTTCTAAATCCCTGAGTTTTTGGGTCTGACTGTTTCAAATCAGTGCTTTTAAGGGCCATTGCACCTTAATTCATTAGGGACCTGCATTCAACAACAAGTTGCTTCATTCTTCACCAACGCTGATAAAAAACATGTTGTCCCTTGTTGGGGGTGTGATGATTCTAGAAATTTGGGAAAATTAAAAAGAATCCTGAAGCTTGCTTTTCTGGAAGCTTCTATGAGTTGTTTCAACCATTTACCTTAGATAAGAACTTGAAATCATGTTTGATCCTACCTTGGAGATTTCACCTGTTATCCCTTGAGCTAATCCTCCCCTCTTAAGTGGATCTCAAGCCTAGATTAGTAAATGGATAAGAATTTTTAAACTTCCATCCCTCTCCTATAAATTTACAACCATCTACAACATCATGGTTTTCTTTTGGAGACTAATCATATCCTCATGTTTCTTCCTTGAATCTAAGAGGATCATCATCTTCATGCATTAGGGTGACATTGAGGTGTGCTTTGTGATAAGGAAGAAGAAGTCAACTTGGGGAGATCTCTACAAGATCACCTAATATTCTTGGTCATAAATTCTCTCCTATTCATATTAATACAAAGAGTATATATTTTTCCTATATGAGTTATGTTATGTTTACATTCATGTATTCCAATGATTTTTTGATCCATTAATTAGAGTATTCATTTAATGCTACATAGATGTCGTAGATCTATGGCTTATGTTTATTGTATGTACAAGTTCTACTATAACAATTGGAACTACGATTGGAGCCAGTCAAGAGGAAAGAAGAGTTTAGAACGGATTCTAGGTAAGCCTCTTTCCATTTCAATTTCTCTAAGGGAAACTTTATGTTCTTTGCTTTCTATTATTCTAGACCAATCCACTAGGTGTAGGGAAGATACTTTTATCCAAAGTCATAAATTTTGCATAAGAGATTAGCGACTCCATTGGGGATCATTTCATTCCTTTAGTGGCTTCCTTGTCCCTAGTACTTGTTTCACCTCTTGAATAGGCCTTCATTGCCTCAGTCAATCTGAATTGACTCTGGGAAGACCTTTCATTGAGCTTCATTGGATTTTTTATGTAAGAATTTGGTCTTAACCTGATCAACATCCTACCTGGTCTGAAGACATATCCTTACAGTGCTCCCTAGCCCTGGCCTTCTTAACAATTGCACTACATAACACTAGTTTCTTTTTAGCACTGGGGTTAGTTGTCGTTTCATGCAAAAAAATTCCTTGTTGTGATTTTCTCTCTGATTATCTTTATTCCAACTAGTCCTCCTTATGTTCCTGACTCTGTCTTGGTCTCTCAAAATCCTTCATCTTATTTTCTTTTGGTTTTGAGTGCCTTTGATAAGAATTTATTTTGATTTTCCTTTGTTCTTATCACTTAGGTCATTAGACAACCGATTTCTTAATTTTTCTTGTTTGAAAGAATTGGTGTTTCAGTCATCGTTATGAAGAATGTCTTTTATGAGTGATTAGGCCCATATCTTAGTTTTCATTTGAAAATTAAGTGGAATTGAAAGAAAAATCTAATGCATCATGCATTGCATTTAGGGTTTTCACATTAACTTGTTTGTTGCATTTTGTATGTTACATACTCTTTGCTCTCTTCCCTCTTGTACATAGATTTTCATTGAAAGAAAAGTTTCACTTCCTCATGCTAGATTGCATTCTTTAGGATATTTAGGTGAAATTCATGGTGAGCCTTGAAAAATGAAACTTAATTTAATATAAACTTTAAAATTTATTGAATTAGTCTTAAGGAGAATTTGAAACATTAATACAAACATCTAAAGGTCTAGGCTAGATACATGTTCTAGGGTCTATAAACATAGGAGCTATCATTTTTTTCTAGCGTTGTATTCCTAGGGTGATATCCCATTCCACATACGTAAGTGTATCAAATTGTCCTCCATGTACATCTAGGTATATTGGATGGTGCTCCACGCATGAAAAGTAGATGGGAATGCTCTCATTGTACGGTTATGCATTATAAAACTCTAACACAGACTGCACTTCCACTTACTGTTAGGTATATTTTGGAATTCCACCATAGGTTGTTATCCTAACCATAGGTAATTGAGTTGGTTGCCTTATATATTATGATACACCAAACACAACATTCGGGAAGATCACCTTCTTGTTCGTAGATTATTGGTTCTCTAAGGTTATATATTGTAGTTCATAGTTGCTTGGTAAACCTTTATGCACAGATTACCCTTTTTCATTTTTTTGTGTTAATTTTTAAAATTTATTTATCCAACATGGAAGAACAACACCCTACCCTCTGTTGTTCTTGTAGAATGAAAAATGAGCCTCCTCTTCCACCCGAGGTAACTCTCGGTAATCATTAGGAGCATAAGAAGAGATAAACTACAAAATCTAGTGCTTCAAGAGCTACTACTTTTGGTCCTCCTCCTGAAATTGATCCACAAAAATCATTCTTTCCTATGAGTATAAAGCCCGAGATTACTTCTCCATTGGTCGATGAATCTGATAGACTCAAAACTGAAGCACCTAAAATGTCATTAATTGAGGTTACTGAACCTACCTATATTGAATCAAAGATAACACATCCTAAGGTTGTACAACCTGGGGCACCTCAGTTATCTGCACCTATTATTTCAAGACCTTCCTTTTCTCTTCCTCTATCTCAGACACAACCACCTGTATATATTGGACTCGATGGTGAACCACTTCCACCTAGCCTTGTGATTATTAAAGAGATTCCAACAGAAGAGCCACAACCCTCCTCTCCCATTCGAGTAGGGACTAATTTTTATCAAGCCAATCCATTTCCTTTTCCTCATACTCCATTACAAGTTCCTTTGTCTGATTCTTTCTCTTTCAACTCACCCTTGAGCTTCCCTTGGGAACCTTCTTTGGGATAGTTAACCATGATTGGGTCTGCTATGGTTTCTCAGTCTATATCTACTACCATGAATAATACAACCAATGATGAAAATTCATACATGTTTGTAACATCGCCAGAGACACATCTTTATGGTGGCCTATCTGTCTCGCCTGGTTACCAATCTTTATTTGGTACCTTTTATGGCATAACATCTAATCCATGGATCTCTCCCATGTCATCTACATATAGAATTCCATTTGGCACTTCTTTGATGAGTGCTACACAATATTATCCTCCTCCTCCATCTACTCCTACGATTCAGCAGTAGACTAATCCTTATGTTAGTGGGTATGGACACCTAAAACAACCCAATCCACCTCCCATTTGGAACCCTCTTCTTGGGGGGCAGTTTCCTTTGAATGGTCCTTATCTTTTGGCAAGGGGGGAACTTGTTGTAGTGATGTTTCCATCTATTCAAGTTAGTGCTCAACCTCATATGAGTCCACCATATTTAGGAAAGGTTGATAATTTTTAGCAACCCACCATGCTCATACAACATGGTTTGGTTCTGGCTTCATCTTTAACTTCTCAAGGTGTTCCACCTATATCTCAGCTTCTTCTTCAACAACCTATATCTCAAACTATTCAAGCTCAAGTGGATATGAGCCAACCTTTATAGGCTGCATCTTTAACTCAACCTATCCCATTGGTATCTAGTGCTTCTCAAGCCCTGTATACCCTACATTTCCAAGGTAACTTACAATCACTGTCACTTTATGAGGTCATTCCTCAAATTCAAATGGATCATAATGTATATGGTATGGTACAAACACAAATTAACCAACCTTATCTTGGGATTATGAAAAATCCCACAGGGAAAAAATATCAACCGTATCAAGGTATCCCTCAAATGCCTTACAATTAACAAGTACAAACACATCCATTTCAACCTTTACAAGGTTATCCCGGAGTTAGGAATTAAGGTTATGTGCATACTAGTTATAAAAACCCTCCCTATCCCAGAACATAGATACCTCTTTCCTAGGACATCCCATCTTAGTACAGGATATCCTCCACTAGACCTCAAAAGGCAGTTTCCATTCATAGCAACTCTCATGATGATGAACCACACTACTTGGTTCAAAATGCGTTGACAAAATTTTATCCTATGTGATTTCTACCAAAAAGACTCTTATTAATGTAATATGGAACACAGAAGTCTGAATTTAGAAACTCTCAAATTTTTGGATCTAACCAGGCTCACCAATGATCCCATTTCTCATTCTCTTTGGTGGATGGTTATTGCCACAAAATTTCCCAATGATATCCCAAAATTCAATGGAAATCTTGGAGAAGACCTATCCAAACATGTGATGGATTATCACTTATGGTGTTCTTCGAACTCTCTTAATGATGAATTTATTCATTTACATATTTTCCAGTGTACACTCATCGGTACGATAGAAAAATGGTATTTTGAATTACCAAGAGCTTCATTTGATAATTTAATTGTCTTGGCTACTACATTCCTAACACATTTCCAGTTACCCATCTGATATGAGATTGAAATTGAACTTTTAACTAATTTCAAACAAACTAATGCCACTCACAATTCATATCACTTTCATGAGTGGTGATGTCATTATTGTTTGGTTAAAATGTTTGTTCCAGACCAATTGTTAGCTAAGTGGTTCATTAAGTATTTGTTTTCATCTATCGTAGAGGATGTCACCAAGGGCGGAGTTGTGACCAAAGAGAAAGTGATTTCTCATGCCCATTATTTGAATCTTTTTTATACCAAATCTAGCACGCTATATGATAAAATATGAAATGCTCTGTCCCCTTCAAATATTGTTCCTCCACCTTCTAGTAAATAATCACATGTCATCGATGGCATTATTGGTTCTACCATCCAATATTCGATGAGTAAACCATTTGGTTTGACTCTTTTTATGGTTGCCCAAATCCCTCATTCCACCTCTCCTGCAGCTTCTAATTCCAAGATCAATACCCTTCAATCATCTAATGGCAAATCTCAGCAAATAAGAAGTAAGAAGAAAGGAAAAGGTAAAAAGAAGAAAGAAAATCCTTTGCAAGATAAACAAATAAATCAGTCTTCTGAAGAAAAGTAGAAATCTCATTACCCATGTTTTATTTGTAATGAGGAGAACTTCACTCACAGTTATCCGCACCAAGAGGAACCGAATAAATTCCTTAAATCATCTATGACTCCTACTGTGTTGACAGATCCTTTTCCAAATCAGGAGAGCAATATGGTTGCCTCGGATCTTGCTTCCTTTAACTCAGTTTTGATGATTTCCTCTGCTAAGTTGAAAAATTACATTATGGTGGAATCCCAAAGTAAAGAATACGGTAATGTAAATCCCTCGAATGGTTAGGCTACTAATCAACCTACCACTTTGACCATATCTCTATCAAATCCTACTCCAAATCCTATACCTACTAGGTTAATAATTAAGCCTCCTAAATGAGTTATCTGTAAATCAGTTTTCAACCCTCATGCGAGAGTCACTCAGAATTATCATATAGTTGAGGATTTAGCTCAATCTCCCTCAGCTATTTCTACTCTCGAGGTGTTGCAAAAATGCCTTGCCAAAAAGAAGGTTTTTCTTTCTATAACTATATGTATTGATCCTTTAGATTCCAACCTAGTAGTTTTTAACCATGAGAATCATGCACCTTGACTTTCGGCTCAGTTAGCTTTCATGATCCAAGTTGTTGTTCGCGGTAAAAATATCCATCACTCCATTGTGGACGATGGAGCCTCAACCTATATTATGTATCTATCTTGATGAAATGCTATTGGTTCTCCCCAATTAAGTCAATCACTAACCACTCAAAAGGATTTTCATGGAAGAAGTTATAAACCTTGTGGAATTTTGAATTTGCTACAAGTGGAATTAAGCAGAAAGACCATATCCATAGAAGTCAAAGTTATCAACGAACCACTATATTACAATCTTTTATTTGGTAGCACGTGGGTTTATGCCATGGCTGCAGTTGTGTTGACATATTTTAGAATGACCACTTTTCCTCACAAAGGCAGTATCATAGCCAATGATCAACTCACTCTCTTTGCCACCAATTCTTCAGTTACTGGGAGTGTCCCTCTTATGGGGGAAACCCCTCACCTGTATCAGCATGTTAGGGTTGGATATTTTAATGATTCCTCTCTCATGGGAACCTCTTCACTTCATTCTCCTTCACTTCCCGACAAATCTACTTTGGTTTCTTATATTAATATGATATCTTCTTGTACTGCTCCAAATGATCTGTGGGTAGTGCTAGATGAATCTACTATAGAGAGTTTTGGTGACCATATGCTACTTAGCCCCATTGAGCTTTACTATAAAGCAATTTACTAAACTTGTGTTGCTTATTCAGATCCGTCCTCCTCAATAAATTGGGTTGATCATTCCTTAGATTATGGCACATCCTATGATCCTTTCTCTTGTATGTTTTGTACCAATGAGAACATCATGGAGATCATGATGTCGGATGAGTTGTCTACGAATTTTGTATCCATTTACGATGTTTATTTTGAGAATAAATTATCGAATATTGAAGATACTATCTCTCTTGACGTCTCGATCAAACCCAACGTTGTCAAGAATATATGTATTAGTGCGTCTTTCTCTCCCGATGATATCAAGACCTATAAAGGCCTATTCCAAGATTTTAGAGACATTTTCACCTAAACTTACAAGGATATTCTAGGTATTGATCCGAACATCATTGTGCATGAAATTAAAACCTATCCTAATGCTAAACCAGTTTGGCAGTGCCTTCATCTGATCCATCCCAAGAAGGCTTTTGCTATTAAAGTTGAAGTTGAAAAACTTCTATGCATTGGTTTCATCTGCACAGTATCTTTAACTGATTGGGTGTCAAACATTGTTATTATCACGAAGAAACAAGGGATAATTTGTGTTTGCATATATTATCAAGACATTAATCATGCTTTTTTGAAGGACAATTATCCCACCCCATTCATCGACTAGATTGTTGATGATTGTGCGGGTTGTGAGAAATTTTCATTTACGGATGGATTCTCTGCCTCTAATCATATCAACATTCTCCCGACAGACCAACATCAAACAATTTTTATTTGTCCTTGGGGCACATTTGTGTATCAGAAGCTCCCTTTTAGATTTAAGAATCTTGGGGCTATATTTTAGAGGGCAATGAATTACTCCTTTCATGACATCAAAATATTGTGCAACCATATTTGGACGATTTTCCTAGTGACTCGAAACATCGAGCTAATCACCCGATGTATCTTAGGGCCATCTTTGTACGATGTAGACATTAGAACATTCTACTCAATCCACATAAGTGTGTGTTTTGTGTAAGTTTCGTTCAAATTGTCAGTTTTTCTGTATCAACACATGGAATTCATATTGACCTATTAAAAGTCTAGGTGATTATTGATATACCTACTCCTTCTTCCCTCCTTCAGCTTCAATGACTCCAAGGGAACGCTAACTTTCTTCATATATTCATTCCCAAATATGTCGAACTGACCAAAGGATTTAATTGCTTGTTAAAAAATGGGTTCCCTTCCATTGGTACAATGCTTCTCAAATGACGTTCAATGCCTTGAAAGATGTTATGATTCAGGCATCCTTGTTGTATCCCCTAGATTACCAATGTGGTTATTTCCTATACCTTGTCATTGAAATTACTACCATCAAAATGGTATTGGTATAGGAGGACGATGTAGGGACTAAAAATCCTATATATTACTTGACTCTGAATCTCAATGATACCAAATTCAAGTATAATCATGTCGAAAAGTTGGCTTTGGTGGTTGTTAAGGTTGTCCAACGGATTCACCGTTACATCTTGCTCCATAAAACTATGGTTGTTTCTAATTGAAGCCCCGTGACATACAACTTGTTCGAACAATTTTTTGGGGGGAAGTACTTCAAGTGGATTGACATCCTACTAGAGTTTGATTTGGATTTTATCAAATCCAAGTTGAAGAAATCATGAGCTTTTTGTGAGATAATTTGCGACCTTCCCAATACTAAAACTAAAAGAATGTCTAGTCATCTTATTCCACATGATTCCTTATTCCTAATCTCATCATCTGACCCGTGTTATGGAAAAATGATCATATATATCTAGACACATAATTTCTAGTTTGATACCTCTCACTCTGACCAGTGACATATCCAATGTCAAGGTAAGAACTGTATTATAATTGGTGACACCGTTCATCATCGTGGTATCGAAAATATTTTCTAATGGTGCCTCACACATGAGAAGGCCGAGAAATTATTAAATGAATGTCATTCTAGGGCATGTGGAGGTCATTCTTCTAGTTATGCTACCACACGGAAGAATGTCCATTTTGGTTTCTTTTGGCCTACCATATTTAGCGACTACATCCTAACTGTCCAAAAATGTCATGCATGCCAGATATATGATTGTAAGACCCATGCTCAACCAATTCCTTTGCATCCTGTTCTTACCACTGGACCTTATGAAAAATGGGGAATTGATTTCATAACATGTAACCCTCACTCGGTCGGGGAGCATGGTTATATCATCGTAGCAATTGACTATTTTACCAAGTGGTCTAAGGCAATGCCTACATATAATAATACTAGTGAAACAACTACTCTATTTTTCTTCAACCATGTCATTGCATAGTTTGGTGTTCCATAGGTTATAGTTATATACCATGGAAAAAAAATTTGCAATCACATGATGTCAGAACTGACTTTCAAGTTGGGACTCTCCTATGAGAGTTTCACTCCATACTACCCTCAGGCGAATTGGAAAGTTGAAGAAATCAATAAAGTTATCAAAATGATGCTTCAATGTATGATATGGATCCACAAATATGACTGGCATTTGATGCTTTATGTGGCCTTCTGGGCATATCAATCCTCCATTAGGATTGCTACTGAATTCATACCATTCTTATTGCTTTATGGTCTAGAAGTAATCCTTCTTATTGAATGTGAAAGTTCATCTCTCAAACTTGTTGTTGAACTCCTCCCTACCACTTTCATGGAAGTAGAACATCTCTTACATCTGACACACTTAGATGAAACCTAGTGTGATGTCGCAATGGCTAGTGAAGCCTATAATAAATGTATCAAGGCACAATATGACAAGAGTGCCAAGCCTTGTGTCTTCTTGGAAGGAGACCTTGTCTTGTTATATCACCAAGAGTATGATATATTTGGATTTGGGAAGTCTGAGCCAATGTGGCTAGGTCCATACATTGTCAAATGTGTTCTTGCTAAAGCATCCTATGAGCTTGTTGTTTTCGATGGAGTTCCATTGGCGTAGCCTAGAAATGGGTTATATCTTAAGAAATACTATGTCTGAGATTTTTGCATAGTGCATAGTGCACTGTGTACATGTTGTATATAGGTGTGTTTAGTGTGTTCCCTTTGGAGTTTCCTGGGGTTTCTATTAATCATGTTTACATTTTGTTCGTAGAAGTTGACATCCCTCAAACCATATGTTGGTTACGCTGATGGTGTTAGTTGTAGTAATCAGAACCTTTGTTCTGTAGCATGGGCTATATTTTCTCTGAATGGAGAGTTAGTGAGTTTACGAAGGATTTGTATTAGTCGCTCTAAAAATAACATTTTTGAGTATAACATAGTGATAAAATTTTATCAAATTCTATTTCCCATGGTATCCATGTTATAGTGATCAAACTTGACTCATAGCTCGTAGTACTACAATTGACTAATGTATATTTAGTTAGGAGTCCAAATATGCTTTGTATGTTATTGAGGGTTCCCCTTCTAGAAAGATACTTTAATTCCATCTAATATCAACACAATTCTAGAAATCTAAATACATTGACAGATGCATGGCTAATCATGTTTTAGATAGAAATTTGCGACATACTTAAATTAAATTCATACACATCACATACATTGAAATATATAATTGAACCATAAGAAACACTAAAGATAGTGGTGTGTGTATATATATATATATATATCAAAGATTGGTTTTGGAAAAGTTGTGCCCAAGACACATGTGGCAACAACAACCTAAAATACACATGCAGTGAAAGTATATCCATAAGCCTCCCAGTATACTAATCATAGTGCTCATGATAGCACGACACTTACTAAGCCATGTTGCACAACAACCGACTGATACAGCCATGCATGCCAATAGTATGTCATTGCAATCTCATAGGAAGCTATTTGACCTAATCTTAGCTATGTCATGGGTCAACATCTCCATGTGACACTTAATTTCTACAAGGCTCTTGGCCACATTGAGATCCTATAGTACCTCTTGTCCTGCTGCAGAAACCTGTGCTCCTAGTGGTGCCTACTATGGGTCTCCTACATGATGAATATAAGAACCCATAGGTCGAATGGGTCCAATATCTACATGTGCATAAATCAATAGTTTAGTCTCAGATACATACAAAATCACAAAAAAATTGTAAAACTTAAAAATCCAAAAAATGGTCAAAATGTTTCTTGTTTTAATTATGGCTCCCCATCACTTGCCATTAGGAAGCATGAGCTTTGGGTCTCTATATAAATCCATCCCTGCATATGGATATTACTCTATCATAATGAGTTATGTGCGCAACCATCTAAATAAGACTGATATGAAATTATTCGATGAAGAACCTACATATATGGATAAGAGATCCACCAACCTCCTCATCCGTGGGACTCTTGAATCCGTGGGCTCGAGTGAGATATGTTGTGGCCTAAGTAATAGAATCCACTCTAAAGAAAAAGAAATCAAGATCAAACCATAGCCAAAGTTCTTAAATCATCCATCTTTTACCTTGGTCAACTACTCCTTCATGTTTACCAATACTCACTCACTCCAGTTGAATACTATCGGCTCCATACACTCTAGAGTACACTGCATATGAGATTTATTGGACAAATGTAAAGTCACACTACCAGTCAATCTACAACTAATGAATAGGATCATCCTTAAAGGAAATCATAACATATCCTTGATCTTGATTTTCCCATCCTTGGTCGGCTGAGATCTCAATCTACAATGTGCACTAATGTAATCCTTGATTGTCTCTCCACCCCTCCTTGAAACGACTAATGAGATGGGGAAACCTCACCTTGATAGAACAGTCAAGAAGTATATATATTCCACCTATATTTCAAGAAAATGTGCACCAATTTGAATTCTTGAGCTTGTACATCCCATGCTCGAACAAGATACCTAAACAATTCCATCTGTTTCTTCATAGTAGGAAGCTAAAAAAATTTCAAAAGCCCGCAATGTTTCAAAGCCTGGATAGTGGTAGGATCATTAGTTGTAGTTAAATCTCATACCTCATGTTCTATTTCTCTCCATATTAAATCCATTTTGTTCTAGTAAACACCTAAAACATCACAAGAATGATCATTAGGAAGAACCTCATGCAAAAAATTGGAGAAATTTTGAGGGAAACAAGCAAAAATAATTTGGGAGTTGCATTTAGCACACCCCCCTAAGGGGAGAAAAAACACTACAATGCCCTCCTCAGTCTAATTTTAGTCTTTTCAGTGCCCCTTTCGACTTCTTGGGGGTGCATTGAACCCAGGGTGTGGAATTAGAACCTTAGGGCCCTAAAAAATTTGAAAATTTTGCATGAAATAGAAAAATGGATGCATGAAAAGGAAGAGGAAGGTTATAGCACCTACCTAGAAGTGACAGTTATTGAAATGGTCCACTAGATTGGTCACAATAAAATGCAGAAGATTTGGGGGAAAAACACTCAAACTCACTCACCAAGAGGTAAAATGTGAGATGGTGAGAATGGATTACCTTTTGCCTATTTTATGGTCATTTTCATCATCATTTTATTAATATTTTGATGTTTTGACCTAAATGTAATACCATTTTGTCATGAAATAGGTAGTTTTATTTCTTTGGTGGTGTTTTGAGCAAGTTGATAGTTGTTTAACAAATTTACTAATGTTCACATTAAAATAGATAATTTTGACCAAAGAGAAAAAATTTATCACTTTTTCGAGATCAGTAAATTTACAAAAAAGGAACCCCATGGAGTCCTCTTTTAGCTCTTTTCAGAATCCCAAAATATGAAAAGATTTGCAAGCAGATTTCTTTTCAAACTCATAAAATTAAATGAATATATGTCTACTTAATACAAGTTTAACCCTTTTATGGATTGAGATAGACTATTTATGAAATGGGGTGTCTTGGTCAAACATCTAAGAGGTTCTCTTGAGTATTATTTTATGCCTTTTCGAACTCAAGAGACTATTTATGAAATGGAACCTTTGGAGTTTTCTTTTTCGCCTCTTTTTCAAACTCTCTAAACATGAAAAATGAGTTGAGTTATACGTTCATTGAACTATTAAAAGCATAAAACATCGATGGACTCATCGAACATGATAGGACCAAACCACTCCTTCTTAGGGTTCGTTAAAAATACTCAGTGAGATTCATCTGAAGGATGAACTTATAGGTCAAGCATATGTCACCCTCCTCAAGATTATAAAAAAAAAAAGAGGTACTAACCATAAATGGTTGGGAAAATTGGGAAAGCAAGGTAATTCACCTATTAATGGCAGTGAGTCACTCTTGAACATGACACTCTTCCACTTCATCTTTGTGGTTGTTGTGTTGGGAAATTTTATTGTCTTTTGGTTCATCACACCATATCAAAGCCTCCACTTTCAATTTTGGGTCAGTGTTTCTAACTCCATTCAGTGATGCCGATATGTTCAAGAGAAATCATTTAGTTGATATTTTCTATGATACTCTTAAGCCTTTATTCCATGTATTCCACTCTTAAACCACTTCCACATCAACATTATTCTATTTCAAATCATGATACTTGTATCATGTCATTGATGGGGGATGCAGCAAGGCCATCTTACAATGAGTTGTTTCCTACCAACATCAACTCATTATCTAGGAAGTTGACTTCGAAAACTCTTCCTTTAGTACCTTCGGACTTGTATACATCAATGCAAATTTTCCTCGCTCTCGATGACAGGATTTCATCATTGGCCTTCGACCGAAAGATTATGTATGGTGTTCAAATTCAATTCATTCATTCACACCATACATATTGTATTGTTGTACCTTGAGAGCCATTAACATCATCGATGGTTTCTCTCGCATCTTTTAATAGGTTATATCATATGCTGGTAGTCAGATGGTGTTTTACATGTTCGACTCTAGCTCCTTTATTCACATAGTTAGACTCGTACATTAATCATTCGAGTGAATGAGATAGAAGACCACAAATCTCATTCCATCCATCCAGGCTGTGTCTTCAGGATTAATGCAATATTAGAAAGCATGATGGATCTACACTTTATCATTACTGAAGCATGGTAGATCACTCCACTAGCCCCAATGTGAACTCTTGATCGACCCTTATGTTAGTATGGATTCATAGGTAACACACAAATGCTAATGGATTTTCCCTCCCTATCTCAAGATTCCATGTCTGTTTTAGTGGCCTTGAATATTTTACCTCACTAATCTATTCCAAGGCCCTAGGACGATCTACTTTTGGTGTGCTACTAGAAAAAATAAAAATATTGAAAGAATTTTATTATGCGTTGATTTCAAGAGTTTTCTATTAAGTTAAAGGTGTATAGTGTGAAACATGTATGATGTTTACGACGTTTTTTCAAGAAAAAGAGTGCATAAAAATGTTTATGCAAGCCACAAAAAAATCCATTGAAGTAGGTATTAGGAAATGGTAGATCTAAATGCTGCACTGTCATAGGCCCTGTTTGATTTGGCAATAATGAATCCACCTTTCCAACTACATTCTAGAAGACTGCGGAATTTTTGGTTTGGGTGAATTGCAATAACCAATCAATGGTCTACCTATCACTATCGTAACCAAGGTTTCGACCGAGCTCCATTTTTCCTTTGGCTCCCTATATTGTGGGTAGTAAAAAATCGATGGTAGATCCTAGAGATTTGAAATCCAAAAGTCTGGTGAGCTCATCTAACTTTTGTTTGAAATAATTTGGTAATTGAACTTTAGGGGGTCCTGTTCTCGCTGCCTCCTTCTAGTGCTTAATTTCTATTTTTGTGTGATATTTTTCAGTTGTCATCTTCATTCATTTGTTAAAGGGATGGGTGAATCTTCTCATTGGAGATAGAGTATCAATTTCCATGCTTTTAGTGGGTGCCTATCTGATATGGGTGGAGGGTAATATGGAGACCCTTATATCCAGCTTGTTTATTTGTATTTTGTTTTTCAATTGAAGAAATCATGCATGGAACAACTCTGAGGAGTACAAAATCTTACCGATGATTTGATTGCGAGACTTGTGGGAACTAAACCTCCATAAGTAATCATTAGACCACAACCTCTAGATTAGTTACAGTGATCTTTTACATGTCAATGTGAGAAATAAATAATGAAAAATGGATGATCCTTTGACTTAATGTGTGATTTGGAACTAACGAACCCACCTGTCTAACTGCATTCTGGAAGTTTGGGGACTGTTTGGTTCAGGAAAAATGCAGTAACCAATCAATGGTTTGTCCACCACTATCATAGCCAAGGTCTTGATCGAGATCTATGATGCCTTTGGCTCCATGTATTATGGGTAGTAAAAAATTGATGGTAGATCCTAGAGTTTCAAAATACAAAAGCCTAGTGAGCTCATATATATTATTCCTTTGCAGGAATGGGGTAGTTGAAATCTAAGGGATCTTGCTCTTGCTGCCTCATTCTAGTGCTTAATTTCTATTTCTGCATCATATTTTTAGGTTGTCATCTTCATTTTTTTGTTAGTGGGATGAGTAGATCTTATCTTTAGAGCCAGAGTATCAGTTTCCATCCTTTTAGCAGGCACCATTTGATATGGGTGGAGGAGAATATGGAGACCCTTCAATCAAGCTCATTTAGTTGCAGCTTTTTTTCAATTGAAGAAAGCACATTTGGAATAGCTCTCAGGAATACATAGTATTACCTAAGATTGGACCGTGAAACTTGTGAAGACAAAACCTCCACAATTTACTATTGGACCGTAACCTAAGGACTAGTTGCAGTGATCTTTGCATGTAAACGTGAGAAAGAAATAATTGAAAGTGGATGATCCTTTGACTTAATGTGTGATAGAGAAGTGGATGAGCGAGCAAGTATTAATACCATTTATTGAATGTAATCCATTGCATCGTCATATTTGGAGAATGATAGTTACCAATGATCGGCCCTACTTGCAGACCCCACAAAAAATGTGACTAAAAAATAGTAAGACAACTAACTTATGAATGTTTTCCTCTTGAAAAGTTACCTCGATTGGAACTTATTATTATTAACATAAGTTTAAATTGATTATGATAACGTCAAGGACCAAAGTGGTTGTATTGTATTTTTAGGGTTTTACAACATCCAAAACTTTGTACTTTATATATGAAATTACACATGGTTATGGATAAGGACATAAATTTTAATATTTTGGAAATGTAATTTTTTTTTTTAAATTAAAAAAAGTAGTTTTAATGTTAATAAATTGGAATTAAGACAATTTATATTGGTTTTTTATAAGAATATATATATATATTTATAATAATTTTATCGATAGCATGTATATTTTTGGAATAGAGCTTTTAGAATTTAATTTAATTATAAAAATTATTATGTAGATGGTAGAGATTTAAGTTCCATTGTTTATTCTAGGATACTTATAGTAGTATACACAAATCAACTATTGAAACTTATCTCCAAAGTAGTTATGCACTTTTACTTAAGGTGATTAATTTAAGAAAAAAATGTCATGTCAACAAGTTTCATATGAAACGAGTGATGGTTTCTTGGGCATATGGTATTGATAAGCCATGGTATTTTAACAGACCCTATTTATAGATTAGGAATCTCCATGATAAACTCAAGGTAAATATTCATGGTGAATAATCTTGTTCCATGTTTTTTCAAATGTATATATGTTTAATTTATGCATTAATTCTTTTTATTATTAATTATTAATAATAATGATTTAAAATAAAATAACAATTTACTTATCTTTTATTATTATTTTTATTATTATTATTATTATTATCATTATTTATTTTAACAATGTAAGATATGTCATGCAGTAAGTGTTTTGATGAATATTATGGATTGATGCTTATCTAAGTTTATGAGCCATTTAATTTATATGACTAAGCTTGTTTTTACTTATGTTATATCTCTCATAATATATATAGCCATAGATGTATGAGAATGAAATTTTTCTTTGATTTATATTTTTTTAACCTTTTTAGGGTGATATTGAATATGTGTATGTGTGTGTGAGAGAGAGAAATAATTTGTTATGTTCAATAATTAAATTTAAATATGATATATCATGGTTACGAATATAAATCATCATCATTTTAATATGGATATCTAATTTATGATTAGAGTAGCCATATAAATTAAATGGTTAATAATCATCTATCCATGATAAATATCAAAATTCTTATTTCATAATACATCTCACATTACCAAGATTAAAAGAAAAAACCATAAAACTTAACTAAATTCTAACTTTATTTTAAATTATTGTTATTAATAGTTATAAAAAAAGTTAATACACCAGTTAAACATATATACATTTTCAAAAACATGTAACACTATTTTTAACCATAGAGATTCACCCCCACTTTAACAAGGATACATTTAACGTATAAATATGATTTGTTACAATTTGTTATAATGTCATGGTTTCTTAATACCACGTGCCCAAAAACCATAACTTATTTCATATAACACTTATTCATATGAGAATTTTTTTAATTAATCAAATTAATTAAAAGGGTATAAAAGCATATAACTACATTTAAAATAAATCTCAAGTGTTGATCTCTGACTACTACTAAGAATATTCTAAAATATTTTGTGGAGGTTAAATTCCTACTGTCCACCTAATAATTATTGATAATTAATCAAAATATATTTTACATGTCTCTCTATATATGGAAATATTCTTATTTTTAATTTTAGTAAACCCTCATAATAATAATAATATATTTCTTGATGGAGGTGTCAAAAATTGAGCCTGAGGAAAAGGTTGGTGGGGGGGGTGAGGCTAAGGGAAATCCCACCACCTTGCTACCTCTCACAACATTAAATAGGGGGGTTCACATGTCCATATCACCCCATGCACTCACAAATTCAAACAACCTCAATATTCTATCACATTAAAATGGAAAACTCCACTTCCACTGAGGGCTCTTACCTTCCCTATTGTTGTTCTGAGTTGTTATGTTGTACAAGAGCTTACTCCTAGCCACAAGTGGGATATTTCTACTATGGAATTGATCCAAAATGGATTAAAAACATTCCCTAAGTCTTCTAAATCTACTTAAAATTGTTTAAAATACCAAAAAAAATCGCACGAGAAAACCTTTCAAAAAGGCGGAAAAACACTATCAGGAGGCGAAAACCACAAGAAAACAATGAAAATAGTGAAAACAAAGGCATAAACAGTGAATGCATAGTAGCTGTCAGATCTGGCCGATCAACGGTCTAGATATGATCGGCAAATCACAATCGGCAGTGGCAATCAACGGATATCGACGAAGACCATACAAATGTTGCGATAGCGATCGGCCGAGTCAACGAGGACCATCAATCAAGTGCACATATCGATGGCCCACATTGCATCGCAGGATCGTTATTGGAAAATACAAAGAGTTCTTACATCATTATAAACTCAATATCGGTGGAGCATCCAAGGGAAATTCAGGGGAATTTGGAACTTCAGGGATCATGCATAATCACATTGGAGAGATCATCAAGCTCTATAAGGGATACATTGTCCAAGAAAGAAAAAATATTGCAAATATCAAAGCCTTAAACCAAGGTCTCTTAACAGTCCAAACAAATCATCTCTTTCCACTCATAGTTGAAGGGAACTCCAACATCATCATTCAAGCTACTCACAAGATCCTTAATGGAACACCTCCCTTTAAGTGTTCCATTAGTTGGCAACTAGATCATAGCATGCATTAGTTGTCCTCAATCATTTCTCAATAGGATGCCATCATATTTTCCCATGCTAGACGCAAAGCTAACTCTCTGGCAAATTTCCTAGCTAACAAAGGAGTGGAAGATTGAGCCCACTTCCAGGATTGGTCGCCATTCTCCACTCAAATTGTAGAAAGGTCATCCAATTACAAGAAAATGATCAATCAAGGCCTTCATATCCTTGATTTAGGTGGCATATTGGAGGTGAAGTCCTATCAACATTAATCACAATCATGTAGGCCCATTACAAGTGACACCCATTCACCTTCACTACTCGTAACTCAACAACTAAGATAACATTATTGAAATGTCTTGATTCCTCACTTTACATCCACCTTGGGATTTCCATGTACCTCACTCTCATTCTCCATTCAATTTGTCTGCCTCCCCCTCAATTTTGGTGAATTATTTCGCTACATGACCCTCCCCTATTTCATTCCATGGTGTGCATTTTCCCTGGTTAGCTTTTCCATTCTCTTGTCCCTCTTGATTTTGTTCCCAATCATCTCGGCTTTACTTTGTACTTCTCATGACATACAATAATGATCGAAGATCATGGAGGAGCTAGGCACGGTGGTGGTGGTCATCGTCGAGGGTGTCACCCTCACAATCAATGGATTGATGAGAATGTTGAGCTCTTTGACCCGAACAATTTGATGTATATATATCACACAGTTTCTTCGCTAGAACATGAGGAGAGGATACTCACAGGCTACAGGAATTAGGCCATGAAAAACATGATAGCTTGTCATTTGTGGAAACATGAGAAAGCTAGGGAGGGGACGAAATAGAGTATGGTGGAATCCAATTCCTAAGTTAGCAACATTCCTCAATATTTGTGCCAACTATCCAGATGCTTTGTCATTTCCTTTCCACCTATCCCTCTTTCTCCTTATTCCTCCAACTCTTAGGATGGATCTAACACCCATTCCTTCTCTCCTCCATATCGTTCCCATTCTCTCATGGTAGATTATTTTCAACTCCAAATACAAGTGAGCCAAAAAAAAAGAGAAGGAATGCGTTCAGCAAGAATCAAGCCCTTATTGTTGCCTCATTATGGAGGAGAAGCCATAAGATGCAGCTACTTAAACAACATTCAACAAGGACCTAGATGTCCCCTCAAACTCCAACAGAAAGCATGTGGTTTGAGCAGACAATTAGTGTTTTTCTTTCTACATCTCTTTACATTTCCATGAACAACACTCATGCAGACAATCAAAGGAATTTTTGTAACTCTATCAACAATTTTTTTGTAATTTTCTCCTATACTTTGCATGGACCAAATATTTTCAAACATATGTTTTCAGTGAGGGACTGTATGGTTTCCCCATGGTGGGAAGATGGTCCCAAATCTCCTACTTTGTTCTCATACATGTAACTTACATAAACTATTTTTGCTAATATAAAGTCCTTTGCTTGCTTACAAAAAATTATATTTATAATATATATTATTTTAATTTTGAATTTTTAGATTATTTAATGATAATACAAATTGTTATATGATAATAATTTAATAAAAAAAATATTTTTAAAAAGTTTAATAAATTGCAAGGTAAATAGACTTAAATTTTTCGAAATCGAACACATAAATATAAATAAATTTGAAATTACTATTAATGTGTTCATATTTTTATCATGACAATAATTTTATGTGTATTTTTATATGCTAATAATTTTAATTTGTAAATATGATAATATTGTTTATCTTTTTAATATTTTTTATTTTTTATGTAACATTCACACAAGGAAACTACCCACACTCATTCTACAATCTATCAATGTAGATTCAATTATATAGGAACAAAACATAACTTATTAGCTTAAGTACCAAACTCCTAGAAATAGAATATGAAGATCTAATTATGACAAACAATATTAGCAACCTGTTGTAGCGGCTACCACACACTCCAAAATTTTGGCCTGCATCCAATTTCATAGCCTTCCTTGGGTTTTTCATTGATGTCTGCAAGCACTGGAGCTCATCCCATGAGCTCGTGTTGAGTGTTTTCACCCTCGTCGCTTGACCATTCACTGGACATATTTTAGCATGTTGGTCACAATGTCATGCTTGTATCTATGTTCACGATCGTCTTCATGTGTACAAGTCATATTTTCTATGTAAACATCTATCGCACTCACACACGAAGTTGTATGCAATGTCACGCAAGTGTTCTTGCGGTCCTTCAACGATCTATCATGTTATATACCTAGGGGGTAATATGCGCTACAAAGGGAGGTAACCAAGGTAACAATGTAATAATGGGATGGGCCATAGTAATAAATAAGGTGGTTAACCCATATCATGTAAGGGACCACAAGTAGTTAGGGCCCATGGTATTAGTTCGATGGTATGAGGGAACTATGGTAATGACCCATGGTATTGTATGTATGAGACCTATATAGAGGCTAGAGACTCCACATGGAGGGACGTCAAGGAATATTGTCAAGGAATTGTATGAACATGCATATGGCTTGTGGAGTGTTCTCCTTCCTTAAGGAGTGAATGTATGGTGTTCCCCTACCTTAAGGGTTTGATCAATAATGAAGCATTTCTATCTATTTAAATATTGTTATTATTGGGTATATTTGCTCTTTCTCATATATTATGGGTCAGATCTATAATAAGTGGTATCAGAGCTATATTTTCATATCAGATCTATAATATTTTTGGGTCAAATCTACAACAAGTGGTATCAGAGCACTTTCTTCGGCAAAAAAGTGGAGAATTTTTTTTTTTTTTTTTGGGCGGCGAGTTTGCAGATCAGATCTGTATGTTTTGGTGCAAGATCTGAAAAAACTAATTATAGATCTGGATTCTATGTGAAAAAATACCTGATTTGAAAAAAAAAAAATTGACTGAATCAGAGTCCAGATAAAGGAGATATCACTGATCTAAAAATCGGTGGTGTTGTAGACAATTTTTCAGGTTAGCGAGTTTGCGGTGCAGATATGGACATCCTAGTGCAAGATATGCAGAATCTAATTGCAAATCTGGATTCTTTGTGAAAAAATACCCAATTTCAAAAAAAAAAATCAGTCGAATCGAAGTCCGGATGAGGGAGATATCGCTAATTTAAAATCAGCTCTTTTTGCAGAAAGTTTGGTGACGACGGGAGAGTTGTAGCGCAGATCTGAAATTCTAGTGCCTAGATCAAGATTTCTATCACATGGGCCTAGATTAGAGGAACGTGTATAAATTTGATGGCTCTCATCTAGACAGATGGCTAGCACAATGGAGAAATATTTCAGATTGAATTACATCATGGATGATGTGACTCAGCTATGTGAGGGACCAGCGTACTTGGACCATGAAAGAAGGCAATGGTGGCAGTGTTATCAAAAATGCCATCCAAGGGTAACTACTTAAGACTAGTTCACAAAAACTATTCGTGACCACTTTGGCTGTAAATCTAATCTTGTGGATAAGCTCACACAGATAGGCACACAGCCTAGCAAAGATTTTATTTTTATAGGAAAGAAGGAAACCAAGAAACCTAAAGGGTTATTTTTTGCTGGTATCTCCTTATTACAGGTTCATGGATTGATTCAGAAGGAGAAAATCATTATGTCTATAAATCTGAGTTGCAAGCAAAATATCATAAATGTCAACTTGGCAAACAAATTGCAAATTCCAGCAAAACACGTTGAAAACACACAAGTGGATGAGGAGGACGTTCAAGTGTACAAGGATTTGAAGATTTCTATGGATAAGTGTGTGTTGCATGGTCATTTTTATACTTCAGAGATGGATAATATGGATGTTGTTTTGGGATATTCTTGGATGAAATATGTGGGTACTATCAATATTAATGTGCAGAAGAAATTCTTGAAGCTCTGGTATAAAAAGAAGAAAATTACATTACAAGATATTTCCATCAATAAACAGGTAGAGTCCAAGGAGGCTGAAGCAGAAGATGTTCTAGGGACTGACATATCAAATTATGAGCCAGTGATGATCGACAATCAAACACAAACAGAGGCTGAAGCAGAAAAGGTTACAGGTGCTGATACATCAGATGAGGGCTCAGTGGTGGAAGTAATATTGGAAGATAAGACACCACAACAGGCACCACAACATAACAATCAGACTCCAGTGAGGGGTGAATTAAAGAAAAAGACACCGTGGGTTAAAACTTCAACATATCATCACCCACATCACCCTGCAAGACAACAACCCCTGCAGGACAGATACAGAGGAGCGAAGATCCACCTACTACACATCAACACAAAAGAGCTACCATTGTCAACTTCCATCTCAAGTGAGCAAGGCACCACCGAGATTGAGGGTTCACCTTTCTCTTGGATGGCTAGATGCACATGCATGGTACCAGTGGACTACTCTTTTGAGTAGATCTTATTATTTGTGTTCTTCCCATGTTTCGAGGACAAAACATGCTAAGGGGGGTGGAATGTTATATACCTAGGGGGTAATATGGGGTACAAAGGGAGGTGCCCAAGGTAACAATGTAATAATGGGATGGGCCATAGTAATAAATAAGGTGGTTAACCCATATCATGTAAGGGACCACAAGTAGTTAGGGCCCATGGTATTAGTTCGATGGTATGAGGGAACCATGGTAATGACCCATGGTATTGTATGTATGAGGCCTATATAGAGGCTAGAGACTCCACATGGAGGGACGTCAAGGAATATTGTCAAGGAATATTGTATGAACAGACATATGGCTTGTGGAGTGTTCCCCTTCCTTAAGGAGTGAATATATGGTGTTGCCCTACCTTAAGGGTTTGATCAATAAAGAAGCATTTCTATCTATTTAGATCTTGTTATTATTGGGTATATTTGTTATTTCTCATATATTCTGGGTCAAATCTATAACAAGTGGTATCAGAGCTATATTTTCATATCAGATCTATAACAAGTGGTATCAGAGCTATAGCAAGTGGTATCAGAGCACTTTCTTCGGCAAAAAAGTGGAGAATTTGCACTTTCTTTCATATCAATAAAGAATCATTCATATTATTTCTGGGTTTGTTTGCATTGTCTTATATTTTCATACTAGATCTATAATATTTTTGAGTCAAATCTACAACAAGTGGTATCAGAGCACATTCTTGGGCAAAAATGTGGAGAATTTTTATTTTTTTTTTATTTTTTGGCAGTGAGTTTGCAGATCAGATCTGTATGTTTTGGTGCAAGATCTACAAAATCTAATTGCATATCTAGATTCTATGTGAAAAAATACCCGATTTCAAAAAACAAATCGGCTGAATCAGAGTCTGGATAAAGGAGATATCACTGATCTAAAAATCAGTGGTGTTCTAGACAATTTTTCATGGCAGCGAGTTTGCAGTGCATATCTAGACGTCCTAGTGGAAGATTTGCAGAATCTAATTGCAGATCTAAATTCTTTGTGAAAAAATACCCAATTTCAAAAAAAACATCAGTCGAATCGGAGTTCGGATGAGGGAGATATCACTAATTTAAAATCAGCTCTTTTTGCAGAAATTTTGGTGACAAAGGGAGAGTTGTAGCGCAGATATGAAATTCTAGTGCCTAGATCAAGATTTCTATCACATGGGCCTAGATTAGAGGAATGTGTATAAATTTGATGGCTCTCATCCAGACAAATGGCTAGCACAAATGGAGAAATA
Organism: Pinus taeda; assembly: GCA_000404065.3. Classification (NCBI taxonomy): domain Eukaryota; kingdom Viridiplantae; phylum Streptophyta; class Pinopsida; order Pinales; family Pinaceae; genus Pinus; species Pinus taeda. Next base: position 75,442 of record APFE031639124.1, on the reverse strand, counting down.
TTCCAGATTTAATTACATCATGAATGATGTGACTCAGCTATGTGTGGGAACAATGTACTTGGACCATGAAAGAAGGCAATGGTGGCAGTGTCATCAAAAATGCCATCCAAGGGTAACTACTTGGGACCAGTTCGCAAAAACTATTCGTGACCACTTTGACTGTAAATCTAATCTTGTGGATAAGCTCACACAGACAGACACACAGCCTAGCAAAGATTTTATTTTTATAGGAAAGAAGGAAACCAAGAAACCTAAAGGGTTATTTTTTGTTGGTATCTCCTTATTGCACTTGTTGCCTGCACCCGTTGGTCAATCACATTAATTGTATGTTGTCTTGATGTTTTGAGGTGTCTTATCGTCGAGCCATGTTGAGTGTATGTTCACAAGGTCATGTATGTACAAGTTCACTCACACACTTAGTCATTTTTCTGTAACTTTGTCAACCAGAACACCCCGGAACAGTTGGAGCTCCGCTAAGCTGCATTGAGCAGTCTTAGCCCGTGGTGATCATGTATTGTTGCCCAGAATTGTGCAGAGCCTGAGGCTACCTCCCAAGAAGTCCACACTATGTAATCCTAGAATCAACACAACTGACTATCACCCATAATAGCGCAGAAGTTGCTCAGCAAGCCATCTCAATTTGTGTTTCCCATAGGAAAATCTATAAAGCTTCTTGATGGTCTACTGGAGAGTTCGACTAGGCAGTGACCCTAGGCTTCACTCCAAAAATCTACGCAGAAGCTGAAAGCATTCCTGCCTCCACTAACTGAAGAAATTGTGCAGACATGAAGGACAGTCACCCGTTGCTTGTCACTGCACTGTCCTCGAAATTTGCAGAGTTATGTCAACTAGTCACCCTATCAACCGACCTATTGATCCTCCTGAAAACTATGCAGTTTTCATAGGTTGTCTCCCAGTTGCCTGACACCTTGCTCAGCCCAGAAACTATGTAGAGATGTCGTGCAAGCTAGCCTCCCACTTCTATGTATTTTTGGCCAGGAAGCTCCCGCAACTTGCTACCAACCTCCCTGGAGAATCTGCACGGTTTTCACTGCCAGTGTCCTCCATACTTCTTGCACTGCTTCCCTGGAAAAATTACGCATATCTTCCCTTCAGCCGAGATAGATCTCGCAGATAATCACTGTTGATCTGGATTTTCCATCTCAGCCTCTGAGTGACCTCTGCGCAATTTTCATTAGAAGTGCCCGGAGCCCGCATCCCGGCCTGAAATGTGCTCTGCATAGTTTCAGAGCCTTGTCCTCTCTCCTGGTCACCTGCACCCAAAAATGAAAGATGATGCATCATGGTAGACTAGGATATTTCTGAATTTTACGTCATCTCGTCATGATTGATTATAGATACAGGTAGATGGATGAGACATGGCGCGATGATGAATGGGATGAACAAGGAGCACATGCTAGGAACTTGTTCACAAACAAATGAACACATGGAGCATGCTAAGTACAACTAAAGGAGAGACATGCACATGCAACATCAAGCAAACACCAAGATCATCGAAGACTCTGCACACCTTTCCATGTAGAGGTGAAGCTATGATACAACAAGAGCACATTCATCACTCTACAACGCTGCAGCTCGACATGGACACCAATAGCAACATGAACACGCCAACTCTATCGTGTTGAGTCATTTCATGAGTCACCTTGGCCACATCACTACTGTGGGCCATACTATTGTAATCAATGTAATGTAATGTGGAAGTCCAAGAGAACCACATGTAAAGTTGAAGAGTCGTGTAAATTTGAAGAATCATGTAAGTCAAATAGTCATGAGGGAAGTTGAATAGTCACAAGGGTCAGTTTCACCCTTGGTTATATATATACCCCTCATTTGTACATGCAGGTGAATTTTCACCTTGGCTCCTCCCACATAGATTTGAGAGTCTATAGTATTTTCTTTGAGGAGCGAGTAGTGACTCCAACACCCCACTATCGGGGTTAGTGATGTAATCATGTACCGATGTGTTTTGGAACTTGTGTTTAATTCAGAAGCCTAATAAAAGACAAGCACGTTTTGACACATGTATTCTATTCGCTTGTAAGAATATTCTTTGGATGCTTGTAATGCATGTTGCTTTAATGTGTATTAAAACAATTGAACTATTTTGGTTGTTCTAGTACATATTCTTTCAAAAATGTGTTGTATAAGTTGTTGATGTTGTCTCGCCCGTGTGGACTATTTCACCTGACACTCAACAAAACCATTTTAATAAACTTGTTATAACAACCGTCTCACTCATGTGGACTATTCCACTGGGTGTTGTACGTGTTATCTGTTCACTGTGAGTTTGTGACTGTCACATCCATGTGGACTACTACACCAAAATATGCACATGTCCTATTGTGTTATGTGTCTCTAGCAGAGTTGGGACTATTCCATTTTGACTTGAGACTCACTCCCACCCTCTCTCTCTGTGGTAAAATAACCTTGACACAAGTAACACTAAGCACTCACTGGGCCCACAAACCTCATTGTTCAAAGACAAATAAAACCACTCTCATGTACTAACAAATAAGAGATAAGGAGAACCTTTCAGAAAATGGAAGTTGGGCCATCATACCAGATAGGACACCTACACCAAATGGTGTGAGGTCTATTTGGGACTTCAAACTGGGGAGATCCCTTGAATTCTAGTGAGTCCAGCAGTGTCAACATTTATGGGGCTAGAAGGAGGGTTGTGATTTGTCTATGGATGAATGTCCTCTTACCCCAAATCATTAATCATTTGGTGAAGGTAGTAAACCGCACTCCCTCTCACCCACGCACAACTCTGAAGTTGGTTACTCCTCACCTCCTAGACGTGAACAGGAAATTTCATATTAGCACCTCCGCTTTGCCTATCCCATCATTCGTCAATTTTCCAAAGAAGCCAGACTAATTCCAGGAATACAAGATCTTCCATATGCATCAAGGAAGACAAACACCACTCCCGTAGGAGTTTTTGTATCATTGGTGGAATAAATAGTTCTTGCCACACTAGAAGGTCTAGCAGTAGCTTTTGAGAACGAAGAGGAACCTCTAGTCTTCTAACAGGGAGAATAGGATACCCTTATGATCTTGGGCTCAGAATTTGGTACAGGAGGCCAAGGGGAAGGCAATGGAGGAGGCGGAGGCAGAGACAAACCAACAGACTTAGAGTCAGAACCATCAGGTTATGAAGAAGAGGAGGAGGATGAAGAAGAAGAAGACATGGTTGACCAAAAATTGGAATGGATGACTGAGGGACCATTGGCTCTCTTGGGTGCTTTGCAGAGGATGCCAAAGAGTTTGGAGAGAATTCTCACAAAGACTTGACAAAATAGTGAAGGCAGGAGCTTACTTGGTAAACTTCTACCCACAGCTGCAGAAACGTGAGGTATGGTATGACAAAGTTGCATGCAAATTGTTTCCGCGTACCTTGGATAGGCGCACAATTGTATGGTATCATAGCCTTCCTGTCAACTCCATCCTAACTGGGGTGTGTTCAAATGAATTCTTTTGGAATATTGATGACAAGACCCCGACCATGTTGCTCAAAGAGTTGGGCAGTATGAAGATGGAGTCAAAAGAAAAGGTAAACGATTTCAATTAGAGGTTTTTGTGCATATTGAACAAGTTTGCATTTGACATGAAACCTCATGACTCCATCACTATTGACTACTATACGTTTGCAGTGACAACTAGTATTGCGCAGTTTGTTAAGCGAGTTGTGAAACCAACGTTACTAGAAAACTGCAATGAGGTAATTGCTGTGGAGAAAGACCTGTGCGCGAATGGAGTCATCAAGGATAATGAACCAAAAAAGGACTCCAAATATGCGATCAGGAAGGCCCAAGCTGTGGCAAGCAAGGGTAAAGACAAAGAAGCAAGTGACATTGAAACCCTTACTTTCCTTGTCAAGAACTTGACAACAGAGGTGTCTGAGCATGTCATCATGCAGGAATCACTTCCCGCTAAAATTACAGAGAGATCCAACTCAGTGTTCCACTTGGAGCTGTGCACGAATGATGATTTTTTCTCATTCCATGAAAACGATCACTCGGAAGGGAATTGTTCAGAATGGAAATGAGTTGCGGACTAAGCATGAAATGCACACTAAACATAGTAAGAAGTATTCAATGCTAGTCGAGAGACACAGACGATGACAAAGATGTTGCACTTGATGAGGCACCAAGCACTAGTTAGGTAATCAACATGTGCTAGTGCTCACAAGCAATGTAGAAAATGAACACCAAGAACCAGCCCCGAAATAAAAATGCTCGATAAAAATCTCAGAAGTCAAGGGGCTCCCCCTACATTTGGGGAAATATGAGAAAATCTTGAACTATTTAGGAAGGTTGATCCACCAACCATCCAAAAGAATAAAACACAAAGCAATCCCAAGAAGACAACATCGAACAAGAGTATCTCCATGAGCAGTAAACTACAGAACACTCCACTAGATAGTACAAACACGAGTCTGACCCTGGACATCTCAGTGAGTATACCCTCTCTTGACTACAACATTATGGAAGACATGAAGAAAAATCGCAAAAGCATATCTTTGTTCGAGTTATCTAAGATTCAGAGTCAGTGGGACATTATGTTGCGCACGCTGGGGCAAACATCCGCATACAACGTAGCCTCTACTAGCAAGGGAGAAAGTACATCTCATGATTCACTCACAATTGTTCTCAAAACGCTCCAAATGGAAGAAGAAAACTTTGTTTTCCCTCCATTCTTGGTTTCATTTGAAATATTTAACAAATTTTTTACAATTGTTTGGTTGATTTTCGCGCATAAGCCAATTTCATAGCACTCTCCATCACCAAGAAGATCAATGCACAATGGATAAATCCATCTATGCAGGTCATCCAACTTGGTTAGACATGCATACCATCCATTAGTGAACTTCGGGATGTGATCATCTAATTATCTCATAATGGTCGAGTTCACCAGTGCATCAACATTGTCATTGTGGACATACCAGAAGCATATGACTTACTTCTCAGCAGAGACTAGTCTAGCAAGTTGAATGGGTACTTTTCTACAGACTAGTCACACTTGAGGCTTCTGTACTAGGGAAAAGGCAATCAAATTTTGGTGTTATCTAAGAGATAAATGAGACACGGCATCACTCCCATCAATGGTGAGAATGAACCATTGGCTTTCGCAGATCTCATGTTCGACAACTACCTCTTGGAAACAACGTTGGGGTGTTATCTTGCACAGCTAGCTCCAACCGCACCAGACATGTAGTTGGGTTTCCTTCCTTGCCCAACTAATGGAAATTAAACTTATACAACACGTTGTAACACTAGTAGTAGTAGCAGTAGTACAAGTGCGTCAAACATTCTGTGTATAGATGAGTTGTGGACCATGTATTTTGACAGATCAAAGACACATGATGACTCTGGAGCTAGGTGTGTCTTAATTCACCCAAAGCATAGGAAACATTTGATCTTGATCCACTTGGAGTTCAAGTGCACAAACAACATTATTGAATACAAAGCACTCATGTTGGGATTGCCAAAGGCCATCAATCTCAACGTTTTTGTGCTCAAAGAGGTAGGTGATGCAGAATTCATTATACAAAGGGTACGTAACACCATACATTGTTTATCGACTCATCTCAAAAGTTACCAACAAGAGGTAGGGTGACTAATATCTAACTTCCAAGCATTCAATATCATTTTTGTGCCAAGAACGCATAATGCAACTGCTAATGCCTTAGCAAACACAGCTTCTAGGATGTCACCACTTAGGTATAGATTTACTGTTGAAATTTTGTATAAGCCTTCTATCCTTGATAACATAACTCATCTGCGTGTTTTTGATGATGGCTAACAGATACTGCACTTCATGGCCAACAATGATGTTTTCAAGGACACAACTATTGACGAAGATGAGAGCAAGTAGTCTCTACAAGATGGGGTTGATGACAAGAAAGGAAACCTCGTCCCCAACTGTGTGGTTTCTCTAAAAAATCTCTATCACTTGCATAACCACTTTTAGGGGCCAAGAAACAACAAAACCCACAGTTCCACTATGATGCACGAACATAAAAACTTGGGAACATAACAAGATATGATGTTCGTTAATCTCGGTAAATGTTGCACACATCATGAGTGATAAGCCTTTGTACGCTTGTTCAAATAGTATCAAGATGTGTTCGCATGGACATATGATGATCTAAAAACATACAACATGTGAATAATCCAACATGTGTTTCCAATCAATGAAGGGGTCAAGCCATTTCAGCAGAAGCTGAGGAAAGTACATCCATCACTTGAACCCCTCATACATAAAGAGCTAACCAAGCTGTTGGATGCATGGATCATATACAAAGTTTGTCATTCCATGTGGGTTTCCAACCTTGTTCATGTACATAAGAAGTTCGAGGAGATCCACTTGTGCATGTATTTTTGAAACTTGAACTGCACCTCGAGCAAAGACAATTACCCTGTGTCTTCTATGGAGCATATATTGTTGATGGTATCTGAGGCAGAGATGTTTTCCTTACTTGACGGTAGGATATAACTAGGCTCTCGTAGCAGAACCCGATCGACTAAAAACTACCTTTCGTACTAAGTGGGGTACATTTGCATACAGAAGAATGCCATTTGGGCTCGTGAATGCAGGTGCAAGCTTTCAACATGCCATGGACATCACCTTTCGTGGACTCATCGACAAAGTGTAGTGGTATACCTTGATGATGTGACTGTGTTTTCTAGAAAATGGTCAGAACACATATGTCATCTGAAGAATATATTCGAGCGATGCCGAAAATACAGGATTTCCTTGAACCCCAAAAAGAGCATATTTGTAGTGTCTGAGGGGAACCTCCTTGGGCAAAGCATTGCCAGAAGTGGGATCAAGGTTGATCCAGATTGAGTCCAGACAATTACACAGATCCCTCACCCAGCCAACAAGAAAGCAATGCAATTCTTCGTGGGAGAGATAAACTTCCTACAAAATTTCATCTTAGACTATGCACAGATAGTGAAACCAATGCAAGACATGATCAAGAAGCATGTAGTCTATAGCTAGGGCAAGAGGAAAAAGAATGAATTCACTCGTATCAAGCAGGCTATAGTAGAAGTGCTCGCAATTTACATCCCAGATTTCAACAAAGATTTCTTTTTATACACCTTCGCCTCTGACAACTCGCTTGTTGTAGTACTCACTTAGAAGGATGATATGAACGATGAACATCCCATCTCCTTCATGAGCGCAAGGATGAAGGGACCTGAAATCAACTACCCCACCATTGAAAAACAAGCATATGCAATATACAAGGTAATGGAACACTTCAAACCCTACTTGCTGAAAAACCATTGCATAGTCTATGTGCCTCACCCAGCAATCTGCTCACTACTTGTACAGCAAGACCTCGGTGAACGACGTGTGAATTAGATGACAGGCTTGCAAGAGTATGAACTTGACATCAAGCCAATTCACATTGTGTTAGGTCCCTATATTACTAGTATAATCCACTATTATTATTAGTACAACCCCCTTATTATATTGTTGTACCCATGTAGTCCCCATATTGTTATTATTGTGCCCCACAGAAGCCCACTATTCTTATGATTGTGTCCTTACATTATTATTTTTATGTTGGCTCTGATTATATTATGACCCCTTAGACTCCTATATATAGAAAGGAGGCCTTGTCATTTGTATCATCTAAGAATTGTTCATTTGTGTAATGTAAAGGAGGTTGCCCCTTTGAAGAGGCTTATTTTTAAGGCGTTCATCTATCTTTTCTATCTTTTTGTGAGTTGGTTTCATAACATTTGGTATCAGAGCTTTGGATTCTAGGGTTTCACTGCTTCAAACAAGTCATCGTAGAATTTTCGCAATAACTGTTTCGCTATGAAGTTTCAAAAGCTACAAAAAAAACACATTTGAGATGAAATCGGTCTAAATCTCGTATCTAAATTTCAGATATTTTCTCGCTATATTTTCGGAGATATGATTTGAGGAAGTTAGGGTTTTTGCAAGCTCCAGAATTTCATCTAAAACAGGTCATTGTGGAAGCTTCACTATAACTTGTTTGCTACAAAGTTGCAGAAGCTAAAATAAAAACCCGTTTGAAAAAAAAGTGGTCTAAACCTCACATCCAAATTTCAAATTTTGTCTTTCTATATTTTCAAATATATGATCTGAGGAAGTTAGAGTTTTTGCAGACTCCAGAATTACATCTTAAATAGGTGACCTTGGGAAAAGCATCATAAATTTCGCTCTAAGCATCAGATTAAAAATTCATAGGAAGTCACATAAAGAGGACAGACTTTAGTTTACTGTATATATTTTTCAGATCCGAAGGCCAAAATAGTCACACATGTAACTTCATACAAGTTATCTCTTCTGAAAAGGTATATAATCAGGTCATCTAGGGAGATTGTGCATAACTCTTTCTTGGAGAATCCAATTTCGATGAGACTGGTGGCATTAGAAAGAGGACGTAGAGGGCTATTGCAAATTGTGATTTCAGAACTAGAAGATCTGAAATCACAGAGTTGTAGTCGTTTCAAGATAGAGCTCCTAAAATCAAGAAAAAGTAAGATGAGGAAGTTTGATGGCAAGGGTCCGATAAATTGGATACTACAGATGGAGAAATATTTTGATCTACATGGTGTACCAATGTTACGAAAGGTATGCATTGCATCTTCATATTTAGAACCAGATCAATTTTTATGGTATAAAGGGCTTTGTTCTCATAAACCACTTGTTACGTGGTCACTTTTCACGGAGGAAATGATAACACATTATGAGGATACAAAGAGAAACACCTTCTTTAGCCAATTGATAAATATCAAACAAAAGGGTTCAATAGCGGAGCACATTGAGTACTTTCAAAAATTGAATATAAGAGTAAATTATATTCTAGAGAAGTAGAGGATCAATGTCTTCTTAGGGACTTTAACAGATAACATCCAACATGAGGTTCGCCTTTGGGAACCTGATTTATTGGAGAAGGCATATAGGTTCGCAAGAAAAGTGGAAAGAAAAATTATGGCAACAAGGAAGTCTACCCCTCACAGCTATAAATATGGAAGTGTTGTTTCTCCTAGCCTTCCATGACCTACAAGGTTGACACCACAACAATTGGAAGAAAAAATAGCAAAAGGGCTTTGTTACAATTCTGATAGAAAATACATTAAAGGTCATAAGTGTACTGAGAAGAAATTACTTTACATAGAATGTGAAAAGGAGGAAGAAAAGGAGCAAGAAACGTCAAAAGAAGAGGATATACACTGGGAACCAACCCTAGACAAAGAAAAAATGAATCTAACCATATCTTGTGCTACATTGGTAGGAATTACCACTCCTTAAACTCTCAAGATAGAAGGACATATCAAGAAGAAGAAGGTTCAAGGAGTAAAATATCAAGAAGAAAAGGATCAAGAAATGTCAAAAGAAAAGGATAGTCACCAGGAACCAACCTTAGAGAAAGAATAAATGAATCTAACCATATCTTGTAATACATTGGCAGAAATTACCACTCCTCAAATTCTCAAGATAGAAGGACATATCAAGAAGAAAAAGGTTCAAGCAATGAAAGATCACATCGAGCATCTACAACAAGTTCAACTTTACAGGATAATGCCACTTTGGTGTAGAATCGAATGAAACAATAGGCAGATCAACATCGCAATGAGTGAAGTTTTGATATAGGTGATTGGGTATTTTTATGGCTACATCCATACAAACAAATGTCCCTCAAACACGCTATTTATGAGAAGGAAATGTTGGAAATACTACATGCACTTAAGAAATGGTGACCTTACCTAATGGGAAGACACTTAAAGGTAAAAACAGATCATGATAGTCTTAAATACTTTTTAGAACAAAGATTATCTTCAGAAGAACAGAAAAAATGGGTAGCAAATATGTTGAGTTATGACTTTGAAATAATCTACAAAGAAGGGAAGAAAAATGTTGTTGCAGATGCACTCTCAAGAAAGGATGAGGATGTGGAAGCATTGTTTTGTGCTAATTATACTTATCCAACCATATGGGATAAATGAAGCAAGGGATGAATGAAAGAATGATGAAGAAGTGTGGCCACTCATTCAAAAGTTGTAGAAGATTCCCAATCAAAACAATATTGCGAGAGAACTTGATGAGGAAGGAAAAATCATATTAGAACCTGGAGCAGTCACAAAAACAAGAACTTGACAACTACAAAATCAATCAATTTCAGAGTATCTCATCAAGTGGAAGAACTTACCCGCTAAAGATTCCACATGGGAGGACAAGAATTTTATACAGAATCATTAAGGACTACTCAAGCGTTGATGACAACACTTTTTGAAGGAGAGGGGCATGTTAGGTGCCTATACAACTAGTGTAACCCATTATTATTATTAGTAGAAACCCCTTATTAAATTGTTGTTCCCATGTAATCCCCATATTGTTATTATTGTGCCCCACAAAATCCTTCTATTGTTATTGTTGTGTCCTTGCATTATTATTGTTATGTCAGCTCTGATTATATTATGACCCCTTGGACTCCTATATATAGAAATGTGGTCTTATCATTTATATCATCTAAGAATTGTTCATTTGTGTAATGTAAAGGAGGTTGCCCCCTCGAAGAGGCTTAATTCTAAGGTGTTCATCTATCTTTTCTATCTTTTTGTGAGTTGGTTTCATAACACACTGTCAAGGGTCACAGTCTCTACAGAATTGCAAATGAGGCAGTCCATGCATAGGAGGAAGAAGAAGAGCTCATAGGTTGGGAGAAAGAAATCGAGATGTATGATGTAGAGTGAACACCACCCACTGCATGTGGAAACTCTTGGTATGAAGATGTGTGCCAATACCTTGAGCATGGAACCATACCCTTGCACTTCTCCATGAGATAGAAGAGGGCACTATCCCTCAAAGATTTATCCTATTAGTTGGTAAATAGAGTGCTTTACAGAAAGCATAGTAACATAATTTTTCTTAGGTGCCTGGAGGCACATGATTTAGAGAAGGTATAGCATGATCTGCATAACAAACTAGTCAAGGGCCGCTTCACGGGAAATACCACTGCACACAAAGTTATGCGAGAAGGTTTTTATTGGCCCACATTGTTCAAGGATGCACACGCTTATGCCCACAAGTACCTGGTTTGTCAGCGATGAACTGAAAGAGCACAAAGGTCAGCAACCCCGCTGCACCCTGTTATAGTGACTGAACTGTTCCAAAAATGGGGCCTGGACATCATTGGGGAAATTTTCCCACATTCATCAAAACAACATCGCTACATTTTGACAGCAACTTATTACTTCACGTGGTCGAAAGAAGTAGTTCCATTCAAGCAAATGAATGACCAGGAAGTCATCAGGTTCCTCCAATAGAACATCATCTCATGCTTTGGTGTTCCGGTATCACTTGTGTTTGACAATGGAACTTACTTTTCATCTTTGAAGATTTATGATTTTTCATTACAGTATGGTATTGTGTTGAAACACTCATCTAACTATTACCCACAGGGAAATGGTCTCGCAGAATCCACAAATAAAAGCCTTATTCGGATTATCAGGAAGACCATTTACTCTGAACAGCCTAACGGGTAGTTTGCTTTGACGAATTCCTTATGGGATGATCATGTAACACCCAAACCCTCTCTAAACACTTCACCATAATTCCTGGTTTATGGGAAAGAAGTCATCCTATCACCAAACATCTACATGCATGTGCTCCAATTGTCCCAAGAATCCCAAGGCAAGCCTTGTCTGCTAGTTCAGTGTAGGATGGACACACTTCACAAGCTGCAGGAAGAAAGGATGAAATAAAAAGAAAAATTCACACTCCACCACAAATGTAGCAAGGGATGGTTCGACAAGAAGTCTTCAGGGAACACTAAATTTGATGTTGGTGACTTGGTCTTGAAATGGGACAGACCCCATGAAGGCAAAGGCAAACATACAAAGTTGCAGTCCCTGTGGATTGGTTCTACACTGTCCATGAGAAACTTGCCCACACATGTACCTTCTACAATCAGTTGATGGGATGATTGGAAACCTTCTTGTCAATGGCCAAGATCTCAAACACTATTTTCAGTAGGTCAGGACCATGCCCCATGCCATGTACATATTTTGTTTATTGCTTAATGTCCTTTTTCTTGGATTACTACTTTTGTTTTGTTTTGTTTTGTTTGCTTAGTATCATGCTATTTTTGGTTTTTAAATAAGTGCTTCCCTCTACTGAGTTATGGCTTTGGAATGAGTATGTGGCTGAGATCCAAAGAGTCCTGTGACACTGCAGGACTTGGCCAGTCCTAAGTTTGTCTTCTATGTGCTTGGTTATAACCTTCAGTCGATGAAGTCTTGATGGAAAATATGAGCCATTGGCAAAAGAATCTTGGGTCCAACCATGAACCTATGTCCACACTAGGAAACCCCATCGATGTACTCAGCCTTCTACTCTATCTATTCAAGCTCATACCACTGGTAAAAACAAATAAGGGGAAAATCTAAATGAGAAAACCTATGTCAGAGTACTTACATGCTTCTCTGAAGAAACAACCTCTTCTTCTCTCAATAAGTTGAGATCTAATTTTGGCCTGCATCTAATTTCAGAGTCTTATTTGGGTTTTTTCTTGATGTTTGCAAGCACTCAAGCTCATCCCATGAGCTTGTTTTTAGTGTTTGCACCCTCCTTGCTTGATCATTCACCAAACATCTTTTAGCATGTTGGTCACATTGTCATGCTTGCAACCATGTTCTGGCTATGCTCATGATTGTCTTCATGTGTAAAAGTTGTATTCACTATGTAAGCATCTGTCGCACTCACACATGAAGTTGTATGCAATTTCATGCAATTGTCATCGCGGTCATTCAACGATCTATTGTAAGTGTTGCACTTATCACCCACATCCATTGCTCAGTAACACTGAGTGTATGTTGTCTTAATGGTTTGAGGTGTCTTGTGATTGAGTCATGTTTAGTGTGTGTTTGCAAGGTCATGTATGCACAAGTTCACTCACTCACACACTTAGTCATTTTGCTAAAACTGTGTCGACTGGACCACCCCCCAATAGTCAGACCTCCACTAAGCTGCACTACACAATCTCAACCCTTAGTGATCATGTACTGCTAGCTAGAATTGCACAAATATTGAGGCTGCCTCATAGGCAATCTGTACTACGCAATCCAAGAATCAACCCGACTGACTGTCACCCATAACAACGCAAAAGTTTCTCAGTAAGCATTCTCAATTTTCACTACTCACAAGAAAATATATAAAGCTTCTCGATGGCCAACCAGAGAGTTTTATAGGGTAGTGACCTTGGGCTTCACTCCTCCAAAAAATTGTGTGGAATATATCAGCATGCCCGCCTCCACTGATTGAAGAAATTGCATAGACATGAAGGACAGGAACACGTAGCCTGTCACTGTACTATCCTCAAAATTTACACAGTTCTATCAGTAGTCACCCTGTTAGTCAGCCTGTTGCTTGTCCTGAAAACTATGCAGTTTTCATGGGTTGTCTCCCAGATTCTCGACACCCCACTTAGCTCAAAAACTATGCAGAAATGCCTTGTAGGCCAGCCTTCTACTTCTACACAATTTTGGCCAGCAAGCTCTCGTAGCCTGCTGCCAACCTCCTTGGAGAATCTGCATAGTTTTCACTGCTAGTGTGCTCCCTGCTTCCTGCATTGCCTCCCTGGAAAAATTGTGTAGATCTGCCCTTTAGTCGACCTAGATCCCACAGATGGTCACTGTTGATCTGGACTGCCCATCTCATCCTCTTAGTGACCACTGCACAATTTTCCTTGATAGTACCCGGAGCTCGTATCCTGGCCTGAAATGTGCTCTATGCATTTTTAGAGCCTTGTCATCTCTCCCAGTCATCTGCACCCGAAAATGAAAGATGACGCATCTTGGTAGAATAGGAGATTTCTATATTTGATGTTGTCTTGCCATGGGTGATTGCAGATACATGCACATGGATGAGACATGGTGCAATGATGAATGGGATGAACAAGGAGCGCATGCTAGGAGACTCGTTCGTGAACGGATGAACACATGGAGCATGCAAAGTACAAGTGAAGGAGATACATACACATGCAACACTAAGAGAACACCAAGACCATCGAAGACTCCACACAACTTTCCATGCGGAGGTGAAGCTATGATACACCAAGAGCACATTCATCACTCAACAACACTACAGCTTGACATGGATACCACTAGTAGCATGAACATACTAGTTCTATCATGTCAATTCATGTCATGAGAAATCTCGGACACATCACTACTATGGGCCATATTGTTGTAATCAATGTAATGTAACGTTGAATTCTAAGAGACCCACATGTAAAGCTGAAGAGTCATGTAAAGTTGAAGTTTCATGTAAGTCAAATAGTCATGAGGGACGTCGAATAGTCACGAGGGCCAATTTCACCCTTTGCTATATATATATACCCCTCATTTGTACATACAAGGGACTTTTCACCTTGGCTCCTCCCTTATAGCCTTGAGAGTCTATAGTCTTTCTATGAGGAGCGAGCAGCGGCTCCAACGCCCCGCTATCGGGGTTAGTGATGTAATGGTATACTGACGTGTCTTGGAACTTTTTCATAATTCAGAAGTCTGATAATAGGCCACCAAATTTTCACACATGTATTGTATTCATTTGTAAGACTATTCTTTTGACACTTGTAATGCATGTTGCTTTAACCTGTATTAAAATAGTTGAATTATTTCAGTTGTTCTAGTACATATTCTTTTGACACTGTGTTGTATAAGTTGTTAATGATGTCTTGCCGATGTGGAGTATTCAGTTAGACACTCGACAAAACCATTCTCATAAACTTGTTATAATGACTATCGCACTTGTGTGGACTATTCCACTGGGTGTTGTACGTGTTATCTGTTCACTGTGTGTTTGTGAATACCGCATTTGTGTGGACTACTTCGTCAAAGTTACGCATGTCCTGTTGTGTTGTGTATCTCTAATAGTATTGGGACTATTCCCTTTCAACTTGAGACTCACTCCCAGCCTCTCCCTCTGCGGTGAAAGAAACTTGACATGAGTAACACTAAGCACTCACCAGGCACACGAACCTCGTAGTTCAAAGATAGAGAAAACCACTCTTATGTGTTGACAAGCAAGAGCTAAGGCAAACCTTTTAGACAATGGCAACTGAGCCATCGTACCAGATTGGACTCCTATAGCAAATGGTGTATGGTCTAGTTGGGACTTCATACTGGGGAGATCCCCTAAATGTTGGCAGGTCCAACACCGTTAACACAACCTCCATCCACATTCTAACAATATTCTAATAATTAATTTCTCCATTATTTTTCCAACTCTACCCTTAATGGGGAAATTCATCCAACATCATGTTTTTCCTTCCATTTAGTGTTTTTCCTTCCATTATGATATGGTTTATCCTCAACATGATATGCTTTTCCCTGAATACTGATAGTAAATAATAGTCTAACAAGTGCAATCTTGTTAGAAGCATCTTTCTTATCATTACTTCTAGTGTTCAACATATGATCCCTAAATTCTTTCCACCCTCACAAAATTTTACCTACTTCTATGGGATTTTTGTGAGTCACCCTATCAGGGCCCTTATCTTTAATTCTTCTCAAGATCCTTTTGGTTGCATTGTCTTGGTCATTATCTATATCCTCAGCAATAGGTTCTCGTATCAATCTTTTACACCCTGCCTCATGAACTACTAGAAACTCTTCAATCGTAGGATCTTGTGGAGCAGACTTTGGCTCGTGATTATCAATAGCATGATCACCAATAGCATCACATTGTTTATTAGATATTTCTTCCAACTCAAAAACACTTTCGGACCCAAAAATTCTTCCAAATGGACTCATGAAAAAGTGATCATCAAAAAGGTCATTGCTAAAGAAGTCTAAAAAGATATACATATTTCCTATATATCACTTTACCTCCACCACAGAGACAAATCTACAACAAACTAGGCACTTTGAAGTTCTAACCTCACTCCCTCATAACTCTTACCACGCCTTGTTGTCACTTCATAGGCTTTAAATACAAAACACCTTGCTCTAGAAGTTTCTCCTCTACACAGTGACACACCATTTGCCACAGCTGGTTACTTCACAAAGGTCAAACCTTTGTGGCAAACAAACAATTGGTTGTAGGCTCTATGCACTCAACTTTTGATGGGAAATTCAGCTTTATGCCACAGGGCTAATTAGGTTGGTCCTCTACATAGAAATCATGCCCTCGGCTTACTGCAATAGACTCACCACTCACACAACTCACAATATTCAGAAGTTGTAGTTACAAATTAGCCTACATGTAGTCCAATAGAAACACCAACTACTCAAAAACAAATTTGATATTCACACCTTGCGACCCTCTATGAACTAACAAATGAACACAAAATTTCCATCGTCCCATGATAGTAGAAATTAATGTACGAAATCCTTCAACCTGCAATCTTGAGATCTATGTGAATGGTGCATTAGCTTTCTTAGTGTCACCAATTGTGGGTTATCAATCCTAACTAGGCGATCTTCCCCACGACTTGCAGGAATTTCCTTTGGAACCTTCAAATGTCAAGGAGCATCACATTCTTAAGAAAATACAATAGATGGGATTGTAGTGTAGTCAATCTTGAACAACAAAAATCACACACACACACACTAGGATTTTGATCATGACGCTACTTTTGGCACAAAGGACATCTAACAAAGCAAGACAACCACATAAAGAGGAAACAAGGCGACCTTCTTCCAATCAACCCAACCTCAACCTCAGAGTAGTAGAGTAAAAAAACTTGTCCCAATTGGCATTACATCCTATGGCATAAGGTTCAATGCATAGGCTAGTGGAGAGGGTTAAACGCTCTTCTAATCATCAGTCAACACTAGAAAACAACTATGGAACTCCATAAGAAATTATAATCACTCCAAACACAAGTTTGCAAGTCTCACACCTTAGGTCTACAAAATTACAACTCCAGCGATGAGATGGCAAACATGCCCACTCTACATGAATGCACTAATGACATATGGTAGCAAAAAGACAAAAAACACCTTCAACATGGTTGCTCACACTACATATGTTGGTTTCTTACTGGTTACATGCTAGATGGCCCACTCTTGGCTATACTCGAGTCACACAACCCTCAACTGACACTTGGACCTCAGCTTAGCAACCTTTACACAAGCTTCATCCTCATGCTAGCTTTGACAACAGAACAATCTCAAGCGAACCTCATCACCAAATTCTTCAACTCTTGGGTCAACACTAATCAGTCGCAACATAGAAGGTCAATTCCAATAAAAAAACTAACATTGACAAGATTTATAGCAGCAAAAAGGATTTATAGGATCATAACTTGTCATAACTTGATCCCACGTAGTTTAAAATAGATCTATTCCCACACACTTCTTGCACACATGGAAAGAAAAAACAAAGACCCTCTCCCAACGAAAACAAATGCACGATAGACTGACAGAATGAACCTGTGCACAAACTCACCCAGCTCTCACCTAATACTCTGATACAGCGCTCATGACAGACTAAACCTCTGCACAAACTCACCCAACTCTTAGCTAATGCTCTGATACCAAGATTAAATAAAATATAAGTAACACAAATAATAATTTGAAATGGAGAGGAAACACTCACACAATGACATTGCCCACACTCATTCTACAATCTTCCAAAGTAGATTCAGATACATTTATAGGAGAGAAACATATCTTGTTAACTTAACCAAACTCTATAATATAGGATCTAAAGACCTAATTATGACAAACAATCTTAACAACCTCCAGCCACACTCTAACAATGGTTTAATAATTAATTTGTCTATTATTTTTTAACTAAATCTAAATATAATAATATTTTTATCATACCAAATAGGTATGTAATTATTTTGAAACTTATCAAGAATCAATGCCTATCCACCATTATTAACAATTTAATTTATGTGGATACACTAATATTTATGTAAATATGATATCCTCTAAAAACTATGAAATTTTTCCATAACATAAATAATATTTAAATTTGTAAAAATCTAATATTTCTTTTCAATATTATAAAAATGTAAAATGTTTGTCTTCTTTATATATGTATAAACTTTCAAATTATATATATATATAATTATATATATATATATAATATATTATATATATATATATATATATATATATATATATATATAGATAGATAGATGATAGATAGATAGATATATAAACTTTCAAATTATTTTTTATATAGGCACTTGTGATTTCAATTTGACATGTGTTTATGGTTAGTAAATGTACTGGTATTATAATTTCTTACTAAATATTACTTGATACATTAAACATACCTTTCCATATTTGGATTAAAGTAAAATGACATCTTTTAAAATTTTCTTGGGATGGTTATCAGATCAATTTTGTCTATTTATAATATTTACCTCATTTTAATAGAACATGTCGTAGATTAGCATTAACCACACTCATTGCATGTAGTGTAGGCTAATTAGATACCTCAAATATGAGTCTAATCATTACATGGGTTGTATGATTGTTGTCTCATTAGTTATCTAATCATTACATGGATTGGATGATCATTCCTTTATTAGTTGTATTATTGGATAATCATTTCTTCATTAGATTAGATTCTCTTGATACCTTGATGATACCCCCAACTACATAATTTAAGCATTTTCATGTTGCATCAATTCCTCAAGTCACCCCATAAGCTTCATGGGTGAGTATATGTCCATACCAAGCATCCCTTTTCCATCAATGTAGGGTACTTGGCCATCGTTGTAGCCAAATTAGTCACTCATACACACTAGATTGATTACCAAACCTCGGAACCATCTAGTGGCAAGTATATAAACAATCCCATTTGTTTCGCGTGAGTATGGGCTCTACCAATTCTTATAGTTCTCTATTGAAAAGAATATTATTTACCATCACAACTCCTAGGCTCAGGAAATCCCCATTCTGGGAATCGTATATGTTCCAACATATTATAAAACACATATACACATAGCACAATACAACATATACACAAATACACATGGCACAATACAACATATACACATATACACATTACACAATATCATAGAGAATCCACAGACTACACCATCTCTACCCACATGAACCAAGCAATACCACCTCTATTGTCTTTCCACGATTGTTGTGCCCACAACCCAAAACCATGTCTATGGTTCCTCAACTTTCTCATGCTTGTTGGAACATGCCGCAAATCACATTTCTCTTTATTTGTTGACATAACCTTCAATATTCCCTATTAATAATCATGACATAACATCAATGTCATAATATCATGATGATCAAATAAACAGTAGTAAGAATTCCCCTTGATAAATTTCCTCCCACATCCAAGAACCTCTTTGGATAATTTTGTTATGTTATCCCAACAAGCCATTAATGTATGCATCAAATTTAAACAATCACTCTCCCACAAGAATGATCCCTTGAAAGAGCCTATCTGTCACATTGGCTTTACATACATTTAGGTAATCATCATCAAATTCCTTATTATAACATACACCCCAATATGCCAAGTAATATTGAGTTTAGGAAAACCCCCTCTCTATGCCATTTTCATGGTTTCCATATCATTGTCCCTTACTTCAGTGGACCCAACCAACCCACTTGGATATCATATTTTTGTCCACTTATTCATGGATGTAACACACATTAACATATATCAAATATTGTATGAGTTTAGAGAACTCCCTTTATTTATACAAAGCATATATAGAATATTAACAACAATTTCCAAATGAATACTTTATCTAATTCCTCCCTTTTATCTTTTTACCTGACTGCCAAATTTAGCAGTGATGCTCCAACATACAATCGTGATCGTCACCCATCTTCCCACCTCTAATCCTTCTCACTTTTCTCTACTCTTTATTCATATATACGGCCTTATCATGGTTACATAACTATGTTGGTTACCCCCACTAGGGCTTCACTCAATGAACTTATGAAATATCATGTGTGTTCATGGCATACTAAACAATACCCTTAATTTGACTACATATTATAAAATACCTCTGAAAGGCACATTATTTAACCCCCTAGCAATATGAACCCAATACACCTTCCCAATTTAAAAAACCCCTTCTATGAGCTCCATTTTTTATACCTCGCAATAAAAGAACCCTTTACCCCATATTATATGTTGAATATATTATGTATTTTTTTCTCAACATATATCCCCTAATGTGAACTCATGTGGTATGATATTTCTCCCCCAGTGAAGTCCCCATGGGTTCCCCCTCAGCCTTTCCCAGAGCACTTTGACTTCCTACCACGCCCAGAAAAAATTCCCAAGGCCCTAAAGCATGGAAAACGAAAGGAAAGATCAAAACAAAACTAGGGCAACAATAAAACCATGAAAACAACATAAATCAAATCCGAATGGTAACATGTCCATGTATTCAGTCAAAAATCAAAACAATGAAAAATAAGACAAAGATGAGAAACCAACAGAAAGGGAAAAATGCATGAAACATCAAATGCTTCCATATCAACCCATTCCCATGAGTTTTGGCATTTTCAATGCACTCATGTGTAAAATCTCAACTCAAGTATTCTCTAAAGCTCCACAACAACCTTTTAAAGTTGCAATGCCCCTCTTGATTCTCCAAGGAGGGATCCTTGAATGCCTATCAAAGGACCTTGAAGGAATGTCCCCTCGTCCTCCTTTATCTTCCAACAGTATACATTGTTGGTATAAGTTCCCAAGAGCTCGTACAAGATACTTTTCTCTTGGTGTACTTGTCTTTCCATGCACTTCCATACATATTCCACGACTAGTGCATTAATAACAATAACATATGTGTGTGCATGTGTGCGTGTGCACCCAACTGCCACCGTGGCATGCTATGTCCCACATCTTGTCTTGTGCCTGATCACACACCTTCAAAATTATTATCAGTCTCATGTCTCAAGCCAGGACACAATTTAAACATATACATCAACATGGTTTCAAAAATCATAAATACATATATGTATATAGCAACATGTTTACCATCATCCCATCAAAATTTTTACAAAATAGTCTTTCTACCAAGACGATCAACAATAATTAAAATCAACCTCTTTATTGAGACCACCATTACAAAATTTAAAGAAAATTAGCCTAGCCTCTTTATTGAGATTGTCATTACAAACTTTAAAGAAAATTAACCCTTTTAAATTTCTAAAATGCATCCATTATTTATCAGACAACCTTATCAATTTAAAAAATCATCCTTCTTGCTAAGGACAACAATAGCTATTAAGTTCAACCTTTTTCTAAGGCTAGATATAGTCATTAAATTCATCCCCCTTTGCTAGGGCCAACAAGCATGGCATCTACAATCTCAAAAAGGTTAGTTAGAAATCCATATATCACATAAGCATCTGTCATCCTTATAATTCATAATTGTCACATTTATGAAATGCATCATGGATATGCCTACAATCCAATTTCCAATCAACATAAAACAATCACACATAGTTCTACACCCAACACCTACTTGCATAAGCAACCAATCAATTTATAACCAACAATTACAATGTTACAACTACCACCCACTTACATTAGAAAGCAATCATCAAAAAACATCACTCTCTAATAAAGTCACATATTATCATGCCTCCAATCCACTAAGGCTCTTTGCCACATAACATAGAGACCATGGTATTCTAACACCCCAATCTCTCTCTCTCTCTCTCTCTCGCTCTCGATATATATATATATAACATTGAGTGGAGTCAGGCAATGCTATGAAGATACAAGCAACATGGGGATTTTCCCCAAATGCCTCATATCATATGAACATTCTCATGCACATTCCAAGTATGAAAAGGCACACCATTTAACCAACAATGTTGGCACTCTACAAACAACCAAACACATAGCCATGCAGGAAATGCTACGATAATTAAAGGAATCAAAAGCATCTCAGGTCAAAGAAATAGGATGTCCAGACCTTCTAGATCCCTGATAGAAAATACATGCAATGCCATTACAGTTTTCAAGTAATTCAAACATCATTGCAATCAAAATGCACTCCAATTCTATAAGTATCACACAACCACATTCACATTCAGCTATTATACTTAGATTTAGAGGTCCACTTCATTTCGAGAGGTCCAGGAATTGAACCTTATGCTTTGACATTATTCTACAATAAAGCTCCAATGTTTATTCCTAAAGGCCTAGATTTGAACCTTTTCTTTGATACCACTTTGTAACATACCCCCATCAACCCATAGCCTATAATAGGGATAGAAAGAGGCATTACCATCATTGATCCAACCTCCAATGTCCTATTATGGAAATGGGGTCTTAATTTTTTTACAATTTTAAAACTTCTTAAAACTTAGAATAGACATTGCTACTACATCCAACTCATGGATACCTTTTCAATGATATACAATTTTCCTCAATCTAACTCTTAGATCAAAATTTATGACCATCTAAAGTTTTGGCCAATAATCTCTTGCCACATCAACAAGTTCTTCCATGTGGCACCCACGTGATCCCCACATGGCATCCCATTTCATCACCATGCCACTCCCTGACTGATTTTTTTCATAGTGGTGCAATCATGGCATGCCTATGTGGCACACCATGTGACCCCAACCTTTAACCTCAAACACCATGTAGCCCCCTTGGCAGATCAACAACGTACATCACATGGAAGGATGGATGTCCCAAATTAAATGAGGGACCCATACTCTTTGAAGTCACCATCTAAACTCCCCGAGGCAGAACCCATTTTCTGTCAATTGCCAGGAATTCCTTCATCTTAGGGTTTACTATCTCACTGATGTCACTCTAATGCCTCTTTATAAATATCCTAGCACAAGACCCATCTTCATCACTTGTTAGGAACTTCTCCATTCCCCAGGACGTAAATACCTTGGTCATTTATATTTGTTCCCTTTTTGAAATTATAAGGGTGATGTCAGTGCTGGGGTGACCACATTGTTTTGTTATGTCGATCTGTCTTTGAAAATTTTCCCCAGGCCATTTCTCATAGCCCTTATTCTAAAATTTCCAGGGTGACATCATCCTATCGACATGACCATCTCTAGGTATGCCACATGTCACCCAATTTTGGCCCACGTGGATCCACTAAAAGGCTGAATCTAGCTACCACATGCCATGCCACCATGATGCCACATAAGCCTAGATCCATGTCAAAGGCCATGTAGTCTAGGTACCATCTCCTGCCTTTGTGCCCAAATGAATTTCTATGGACTAATGGTAATGATTCCCATATCATGGTGTGAACACCTGGGATTTTTGGTTCAATGTTCAAGTGGCCACAATTTTAAAATGTTGGGGACCAAGATTTAGTATGATGGATACAACCCCTGATCGTTAGTCTATATTGAACTTCCTTCCATATTGATATAGTTATGTATTTATAAATATTATTATAATACTTCTAAAGTTCTACCCCCCCCCTAGAGAAATCAATGACCCTCATACAAAGAGGAAATTGATCTTCAAGTTCAAATGAGGAACCCCTCACCCTCATAACATCACGAGGGGCAGGGGGTAGGTCCTCAACCATAGGTCCATATTTTTGTTTCATGCCCCCATATCAATGAAGAAAAATCATTCGAACTAGATCGACATAATGGGGGGCCTGATCCCCTAGAGGCTTTGATAAGGGGGGTCCCTCATCAGTATTCTTCCCTCCGGAATCATGACACTAATGGGAATATTATCATTTCATAATAGAATGACCTCCAAAACTTAGTCAATTTTGCAAAGACTAGACTTTATATGTATGAAGGGTTTTATCTGGCATGCACCATTATTTATGGAGGGTCACCCTCTAGTGATTAGCATTATGGCTCTGCACAACTCCTTCCCAATAAACAACAATGGTGCATGTCCCCTCTAATATCTTATAATGTAAATATGTCTATATATATATATATATATATAGTTATATATATAGTTATTCCCAACCTATAACACTTAGTTGATAAGGTTTTTCTTCCTGAGCTTGCACCCCCTTATTATAGTTAAACGGATTCCCCAGGAGATCTCAGCTCTTGACCCAGACCAATCCTGTTGAGCTTAAGGAACAATCGCCCAGACCTATACTCATATCTAACCATATATGTATCTATCACACTAACTCTTTGAGCTTAATGAAGCACTTGGACCAGCTCATTATATATATATATATATATAATATATATATATATAGATATATATATATATATATATATATATATATATATAATATATATAAATATATATATATATATATATAATGCTAATCTCCCAAGGTGTATAATTATCGACAAAGGATTATTATTAAAGGTCATTAAGATGTAGGAATTCCAAATAACAATAGTGTTGTACCCATCTCTTATACTTAGGAAATTAGATATATTTTTAGCTTAGACTTAAACAAAGGAATTGGCCAATCCTCGGCAAACACATAGAAATCATAATTATAGGAATTACATTACTTAGCATTAACATATGCATTTTACAATTTGTCATAAAGTATGCTATGCACCAGCATTTCATATTCCTACAGTATATATATATATATATAGATATATATCAACGACCTAAGGTGAAAGAATGCAACCATTTCACATGTCAAGGATCAACCAGTAAAACAAAGAGTCCACATATTTCTTGCAACAAGGCTTTGTATAGGATTCAACTCAACAATATACACATGAGTAGGCATTCTTCATCACATCACATAGGCATAAGTATTCCTTATCAAGATTCACAGAAATAGGCATTCCTCATCATAAACGCATGCTTTGTAACAATAGAAAAGAGCACTCATGAACATTTCCATTGTAATAAAACACATAAAAATACAACAAGGAAACTTATCTTATATTTAGAATCCTGGAAACCGAGATGGAGAATTCATGTTTTCACCCTACCTTAAATTGTCTTGCAGTGCAATATTTCTTGCAGCTAATCATCCTCAATCCATATTTCATAGCTTGAGGAAGGGTTATCAAAGGAATTTTCTCACATACTCAATATCGTTGGGAGTCTAGAGATCCTCCAATCTCCACCCAACAATTAGTTCCCCTTAGGAAATTACTAAGATCAACCCTTCATTAAGATATTCTTTCTCTAGAGCTATATCACTCTATTCTGAGGCATTTTTCCTATGTGTTATTCCTTTCCTTTGTGTTTCCCACACAACATTACTCTTTATCTCCTATGGAAACTATCCTTTCTGTTATCCTCCGTTATTTTCTTTTGTTTCTCATTTTCCTTATTTTTTTCTCTATTCCTCCCACTAATGCACACTCGTTCTTGTTTTATCCTTGTTAAATTCTTCCCTTTTTTTATTTCTTCGACTGTGCTTCTCTTTCCATTTTGTGAGGTGGTGGTCGTACAACCATACCATCTCCCTACACCACTTCCCCACTAGTTTGCCTTGCCCTGCCCTACTCCTATCAATGCAGCCCACGGATGATTTCTTTGTCTACTTTCACTTATGGAATTTCCCCAAAGAAGTATGGTCTCATCCTATTTTCCTTTAGCTTAACTAATGTGTAGTCAACTCCATTAAGGCATACCTTTCAACCCATGATTGGTTTTAATAACCAGTTCCTTTAACTTCCCAAGAAACCTACTCCCGAAGCTCTAAAATATGTGTTCCATCTCTCAACCATTTTAATTATAAGAGAATGGTTACAATATTTACACTAGGAGAAATAACTAGGGGCTATCACATTATGTGTATGTTTCATTTCCCTTCCTTTCTTTCATTTAATTCCCTACGCAACCCATATCATCAGCAATGGATGTGATTCCCCTTGTAACCTTATTATTCCCCTTGTGTTCCATTGGTACATGTAACATGTTGCTACAAAATCATGTATGTTCATTTTCATGCCCTCCAAAAGGAATCAAAACTTAGTTCATTCATATGTTTTATGAAATCTAGAGTGACAAGCTATAGGTGAAGAATTAAATTCTTGTAAGATTCTTCATTTCAAGGAAGATGTCTTTATTTTAACAATGTACCCTTTATATCACAATATATGTAGCTATGATCTATACCCATTATAAGGGTTTGGATCTTCATGAAGACTTATTTTTTGGAAATTTGAGGTCTAAATGTGCCTCATCTTGAAAATAATAAAATAATAATTAAAATAGTAAAATAAGAGATGAATTTTCAAATGGGTAGAAAGAAAACCATTTTTTCAATAATATTTTTTAATTACATATTTATAGGCTTACTTTAATTTGAAGCATAGACACTCGTTGGGTGAAAATTTTAATTCCACATACAATAAGTGTTTCCAATTGAAATTTGAGTAAACTATAAGGAGACAAGTTGAAAATATGATTAATTTTTTTTCTTTTCCCTCCACAAATATTTACCCTTATTGTTGACATCATCATCTTGAATCCTATTAGTTCTTTTAAGGTTGATTTATATTACAATGTTTGTTCCAAGGCCCATTATTTGCCTCAAAATTCCCCTAAATGATAATCTGATTCTCCAACCATTATTGATGAGCTTCCTTAAACTAACCTAGAATGGATAAAGACAAGGTGAAGAGGGATACATCCTCCTCAAATTTCTAGGATAATGCATTAACCATAACATTTTCTTTACCTTTCTTAAAGATAATCTCATAGTCATACCCTAGTATCTTGGTGACCCACTTGCATGGTTTTGGTGATGATCTATACATTTTCATGGATATTCCACTAGACAAATCATCGCAATAAACATGACAAAATTTATTGAAGTATGAAATCTATACTATGAGGGATCATTTACCTTAGCCTTATAAATTATTTATTATTTTTTGTTAAAGCATGCAATGCATAACAATGTGGAAAAAAGAGAATAGATCAAAACAGTCACTCACTAACCTTAATAACACCAAGATATGTTCTGGGAAACCCTTTTTAGATAAAACACAACTGGAAGGTGAGGTTGTTCTTCTCTCTCTCTCTAAAGGGAAATGGATACAAGTACAAAGGAGTGAGACCTATGGCCTATTGGATACTACAAAACACAAACCATATATTCTCTCTCTCTCTATGTGTGTGTGTGTGTGTGTGTGTGTGTGTGTGTGTGTGTGTGTGTGTGTGTGTGTGTGTGTGTACTTACTCACACAAATGGCGATACAGACACCCCAAATACTTGAGGAGTACATCTGGGTTCTTTGGAAAGATACCCAACATTATAGCTATCTTTCTGAATTATGTGGCGCAATCTTGCATGCTTTGGCCCGGCTTTTGCCTAAATTAATGCCATTGGATCCATTGGTCTTCCACGTACCCAATCGGATAAACTATAACTTAATGAGGGTTTTGAAATCCTCCCACTTAGTCACTGGAGGGTCTACCTCCAACCTCAGGTTTTTTGTGTGGCTCTTCCACCAAATTAGTGCATGGCCCTCCAATTTCAGCCACACAAATGAGATCTTCTGCCCTTCCTTGATCTGATGGACACTAAAATAAACTTTGAGTTGCTGCAACCAATGGTTCAGCGTCATAGCGTCGATATCACTATGGTATGGCTTGATATCGAATTTTTCTTCCACTTTAAACAGGGATTGGTTCACGTCACTTGAATTGGGTTGGTCTTTTCCGGGTTCTTTCTTCAGCTGGTTATCTGCGACTTCACGATCTCCCGATCCCCCTTCTGATTTTTCCTCTGCATTTGAACCCCCTTTTTCTCCGACTATCCCCAGCTTATTTCTTAGGTCCACCATGAGGATCACGAGGTTCATTTACAGATTCATCGCCCATGATTAGGGTTTTACGATTATCGTCCTTCTTGATCTAGATCCCTACGATCTCCACAAGATACCCAAAGAAACCTGCTCTGATACCAAATGATCTGTAAACTATCATGGATATTCCACTGAAGAGTTCGTCACAACAGAACTAATAATATATTAAAATCTAAGATTCTACATTATTATAGTTTTATTTAATTTCTAGAACTATAAAATTAACTGTAATTAGTGCATGCATGTAAAAGTAAATCAAGAGGAAAAGTAGAGAAAAAAATAATAATCTCACACACACATAATACACAATATATGCTCTCTGGTAAACCCTTTCAGGAGAAAACCTAGCTGGAAGGTGAGGCCTCTTTGCTCTTTTTCTCTGTTCTGGAAATATGGCTACAGATACAAAGAAGTGATGTTTGTAGCCTGTGGATTGCTACAGTGCACAGATCCTTTCTATGTCATCTACCTATTATCTCTCCTAGCTATCTTTTCTCAACTATGGAAAAAAATTCTCTCAAAAGAATGGAATGCATCTTCCTCCTAGTGGCACGGTTATACCACAGTCTGGTAGCCTACTAGTGGTTAAGTTTGACTACATCAACTCTTAACTAGAGTTACAAAATAGACTCTTTTAGATTATTTTACATCAAAAACACATGGCTAGCCCCTTTTCCATGAATAATGGGGGTTGACGCGACATCCTCCCGAACTATAGGCGTAAAAGAAGGAAGGTCAACTTCTGAGTGGCATAACTTTTGCATACGGACTCTGATTGACATGATTCTTTCACCATTGGAAATCTATTTGCGTGTAGAATATCATGAAATTACGCTACACTTAAGATACAATTTTTTACCCCAAAAAAACGTCATTTGATGCCTCAAAACGCTCCCAGAAGGTTTCGGACCCCGTTTCACCAAACTAGGTCGCACCAGTGAAAACGGTCCCATGAGTTGATTCCTCCACTTTTTCCACTCCAAATGAATTGAGATGGAATGCAAAAAATATTATAATGATTCAATTCATATCAGTTTCCAGTGGTGGAATTCTCTTCTTGATGCAACCATTTTCGCCTATCAAAACTTGGTGTTCTCTAGCCTTCGTCTTTATGTGCTCACTGATTATTATCTTACTATGACAACTTATAGTTGGGCATTGGCATACTTGGTAGGAAATATGGAAAAGGCCTTCAAATTGCAAGATAAAATGATCAGAAAAGGTATCATGTCATCTACCATCACTTATTATAGATTAATTAGTGGTCTTTGTTAATTAGGGAGCATGGAATCAAAGATAATTTCTATGGGTGAAGATATAACTGCTACATTAGTGAAAGAAAGAACCTCTCATGGTTTTAGCTGTGGAAGTTATTATGAGTGTTGGAATGAGTATTTATGAAAATTGAATGAGGTACTATAATAGTGGTTGCATAAGCAAGTTGTGGCATTGCAACCTTGTGCTATATATTGATAGAACTTGGTTTTGGAACTCAAGTGTCGTAGAGTTGAAATGGGATAAATTATAAAATGAATATCATAAAAAAAGTGTGTGTGATGGTTTATTGTAGTTGAAAGGTCATTGAAAGAAATGAGTGGGTGCATTTTTTACCATTGAGAATGCCAAGAACCATTTTAGAAGAAAGGTGCATTAAAGAAAGGAACTAAGTCGTTGGTCAACTAGGTCTCTAACAATTGAAACATTTAAAGTTGTTCATATTCCAATGTGATTAAACAAAGCACCTTTGGCCTTCAAGTAAGCTCATTAAATATTTATGGTGGTGGATAAAGGTGATAGTCATTATACTTCATACTTTTCTCTAGTCATTTATTGGAAAACATTAAAATTATATTATCTGAATGCACCAACATTAGTTTGACTAGTTTGGGGTAAACTGATGGATATGATTTTTGGCATGATGAATTTGAGGAAATTCCAGAAACCATTGTTGAGATGTCTATTCATACAAATGCACGAGACAACAATGATTTTCATTCGGCTCCAAAAAAAAAAAAAGGAACAAAGGAGATAATACATATAGGAGGAGATACAGACAGGAAGAGCACCCCATTTTCCATTGATGACAAAGGGGGAGATAATACTGAAAGGGGGAGAGTATTTCCATCAATGAATATGGGGGGTATTATGGAGATGTCATTTTTATTGTCATTGATGGCCCAAGAAAAAGAAATGTTGTTTGGTTATCCACTACTAGCCCTAACTTGTCAAAATAAAAGGAAACATCTGAGAGGTATTATTGGTTGAAAAGTCTAAGGCACTGGGTTCCATAAGAAGAAGATAGATTAAGTGTGTAAGGCTTCGTAGTTTCATCCTTGTATTCATGATCATATTATGGAACAAATTCATTAGTTTGTACGGAAGGAGTCTTCTATAGCTCCATAGACATATGGAATGAATATGGTTTTATAGAAAAATGGTAGGGACCCATCGGTTGTTACTAACAAGAACTCATAATTGAACAAAAAGAAACAGATCCACATGCAGAGCCTCTAGTTTATGGTGATTACTAGTATAATTTCACTTTACGGGATATAACAAGAGAAGACAAGAAAATGTGATTCCATGAGCATATTTAGAGGTTTATTTCCTACGCAGCCTACTCCAAGTTCACCTTTAAAATAATAATAAAAAATTTAATGCACAAGTTGGCTTCATCAAAGTCGCATGCCAATTCCTATATTTAATGTGGCCCTTTAGGAAAACAATTATTAAACAAGTCAACATTCTTAAACGTCCTCACCCACAAGATATTTCCAACGATGCCCACTCAAATTAAACAAGTAACTCGGTCAAGAATCAAGAAAAGTATCCAACGATCTGAGGAAGAAAACAAAAGGAGCATAGCTTCTCGGTCAAGAAAATTACCTCTTAAATCTATTTGATCCTATGGAGCAACACATAATCATAAGGGTGTCTCGCAAATACTATGGAAGATTGGCATTCATTTCCCATGTTTTTGTTTTGGTTACTCATTTGGAGGCACAAACTAATTGTGGTTTATTCTTTATTTTTCTTAGGGATAAGGACTACGTTTTTAGACTAAATGGATGTACTATCACTCCTAATATTTTTTGTGCCGAATATTACTCCTGAAGAAACTAATTTGGTCTTCTAAGAGCACTAGTATGTGAAGAAAATTGAGCAAAAGTTTTGTGACAAATCCTACTTGAGCATCCTTTGGTGTCACTTGCATTAACAACTTATGAATTCAATCTGGAGTTGTTTGAAGAAACATTTTAGCACACTTGGTCCTTGATCCAAACCTTAAGACTGAATACTACAGCAATCAAATTGTAGACTTTGGAAGGGCATTTAAAGACCCACTAGGTCATTGTCTTGTTGCATTATCCTGAGCAATTTCATGGCATGATCCTCATCTTCCAAGTTCTGAAGGCAATAATTAGTTGAAGATATTCCAAGTTCTGAAGGCAATAATAGTGACGACTTCAAGGATCAGTTTAGCAATAATGATATCATGATCTTTGGACAAATTAGGAGTAGACTACATGGAACACCTTCAATATTTTTATGAGCAAACCTTGTTGTTCTTAGTAGTGTTTGAATATTTTTTGTTACAGACTTGGACCATCACTTAAGATATTATTTGTATCAAAAAATTGGAGATTTTGGTGTAGAATTTGGAGACCTCATGAAACAGAGCTTGGAGGTTGCTTGAAGCAGATTTGATGTAGATAAACCTTAAAGAAAAATTAGCAATGTTTAGGGTTTGGAAATGTCTGTAGGGTTGATCTTGAATTTGCGATATAGTAAATTGCTCCACAGTAGACATTTTTTATTTTCGACGTTTCAATTCTGAACCAAGACCCATCATCAGGACAAAGGTCGAGAAAAAAAGAAAAAAAGTGTGTAATAAATAGGGAGAGTTGTCACAGGAACGTGTCGATAGTGAGAATGAGAATATGATGTAATATTAGGTAGAAATGAAAAAAACAAAAGAAATTATTAAATTAATTATTTAAATTGTATATTAATTTTTAAATTAATTTAATTGTATATTAATTTTTTGAATAAGCGTTGCATAGTTACTTAAACTTATTTTAAATTGATCCATTTTTTTTCAATATATATTTTAAATATATTTAAATATTAATTTAAATACATTAATATATTTAAAAAAATATAAATATATAAAAATATATTAAATATATTAGTATATTTAAATATTGATTAAATATATTTAAATTAATATATAGAACATCTATGTTACGTGTAAAATTAAAGTGTTTAATTAAAAATAGTTTATGTTTGTTAATATTTATAAGTAAGTTATGTTAAGTTGATTAACTAATGAAAAATATTAATTACATATTTAAATATTAACTTAAATATGTATCTTAAATATATTTATTTAAAAATTAATTTAAATATATAATATAATTAAAACTTAATTAAATATATTTAAGCTGTAAATTTTTTATTTTAATGTTTTTTTTATTAATAATATTAATGGGTGTTGGCATTAATTACTGAACATGAGGTGGCCACCCACTGGGTTGCCGTGTGGCGAGATCACATGGCCTCCCGCAAGTCGGCACGGTGGTTCAAAAATGGCATTTACAATCGCCATAAATGCACCTTATGTGAGCGCAGCCTCCATTCTAATAACGCCATCAACCTCGGCTCAAGTTAAACATGCATTCTCGGGAGAATATCACCTTTGCTCCTGCCTATCCACCCCTGCAACCTTGGCCCCTACAATGCCTCTACCCTCATGCAGTGACTGCACCCAACTCCCGCACAACCATAGGGAGATGCTGCAACCTCCTTTGTTGTATTGATTTTGGCTCGAGCGTCCACTTCACCCACAACCTGGATTGTCATTTTATCACCCCTTTAGTCCTGGCTGCTCATCCCTCTGCTAAATTGTCCACAAGCTCCACTATGACGCTGCCTCCCATTGTGCCCAATTCTGGACGAAATTCGCATCCACCTGTAGACAGCATGGTGTGACACAGGATGCGCAGCCGTAGGGGTAGGAACCGAGGGAGTCTGAGTCGCCCCCAATGCTCTCCGGCTTTGGATACCACCTCCTCTTTGGCTGAGCAAATCCCAGGTCATTACCCCAATACGCACAGTGGAAGAGGTCGCCTCCATTCGGTGGCCTCTACCTCGCCTCCTAGTAGCTTCCCCTTCACTTCTAGCCCATCTCCCAGAGGAACTCCACCCACTCCTCATATGCATTCCCAGAATGCCCAATTCACCTTCTGCTCAGCCCTAAACAAGCCCCTCATCACGGCCACCATAACCATACACTTTCACGAGGAAGAGCAGAGCTCTAAGGCATAAGACACCGAGGCTGGTGGATGCATCACAGCAACTGAGGAGCAAGGAATGATGGGAGGTGGCTGAACTAGGGCAATTGGGATATTGAACATTGCTGGTGGTGGGTGGACCACAGCAGGGGGCAGCCACACCAAAGCCAAACCGGAACTGGCTCAAATGAGCATTCAAGGTGCGGGGGAGCGGAGCCAGGAGCAATAGACCAGACGTGTCGGGAAGGAAATGAACGAGGCTCTGCAAACTAACTAGGTAATAGACAAATACTTCTGTCTCATCAAGGAAGAACACCCGCCATTGCAGGTTGGCAATACGAAGACATCACCCCTTGCAAGTGGCAACATGGACGAGTACATATGCTTCATCGTGGAGGAGCACCCTGCGTCGCTGCCACATCCCTAGCCTGCCACCTCGATGCCATGTGTCAACCTCTTTGTCTACCACCTTGCTACCACTCAGTGTGCCATGAGTCTGCCACATAGTCTGCCACTCAGCATGCCACGTGTCATAGCTTCATTGGGACTTTGCTTTTTATATTTCTATTTTCAATGGGATTTTGGGGAAAAACTATAAAATTTTTGACTCTTCAGTTGGGTTTTCATTTTTTGGTCTCAGTAGATATAATGATACAAAACTGGATGCTTTGTTGGTTTCCCCTGCGTGGGCAGCAAGCTAATTTTCTGAACTTTTTTAGTTACGGATTGGTTTCCCTTCTAGGCAATTCAAATCTAGACTTTTGTTGGTTGATGCCATCCCTTTGGCATGGTTAAGTAAAGGCTTCGGCCTCAATGTTTGATAATTTTTTTTCATTAATAGAATTAGTATAACTTAGAAAAAAAAAGATATTAATTACTGAACTGAAGGGGAGAGGTGGTTAATGAGGGAGGATTGGTCATTGCTTGGATATCGCAACTTTGTGAGAGCAGAGATCCAACTTCTACTAACTTCAATCTGTTGGGTCCATATAATACTAGTGATTACCCCATTACTATTATAGTTATACCCCTTATTAATATTGTTGTGCCCCTATTTTCCCCATTTTGTTATTACTGTGCCCCATAGAATCCCTCTATTTTTATTTTTGTGGCTTTATATTATCATTGTTAGGTCGGTTAGGTTATATTGTGACTCCTTAGACTCCTATATATAGAAAGGAGGTTTTGTCATTTGAATCATCCAAGAATTGTTCATTTATGTAATGTAAAGGAGGTTGCCCCCTCGAAGAGGCTGAATTCTAAGGCGTTGATCTATCTTTTCTATCTTTCTTGAAGCTGGTTTCATAACATCACTTGTCATATGTTTGTATTCTCCACTATCAATGGCCCATATATTTTCATCTTCAAATGTACATGTAAGCATCGAGAATAGCCCTTTATATTTTGTAGAATTCTTGGGTATGTGATTCTTGATAGATAATAGGAGATTCCAAAATGCTTTGATGCCTTTCTTGAGATGACTTACCACCATAGAAAACTACTTCAATGACTTCTTCAAAGTTGTAGTGATATTCATCATGCCCTTAGTCTACCTTAGCTCTGATACCATGTTGAGAAATCTAGAGGCCTATAACTAAGATGATTTGTGTTAAACTTTATAAATGCTTGTGATGTATTTTTACTTTTCTTGATTATTAGCTTCTTCCGTTATTATTATGTTGTTATTATCATCAAAAAACTAACAAAACAAGAATATCAACGGTTCACAAGAACACAAGATGTAGGGTGTAAGCCAGGGCCAAAACCTCTCCACTTGAGAGGAAACCCCACAAATATCCTCTTCTTATAGATTCTTCAAATGACAAATTCCAAGACCTCTAAACAAAGATAAATACTCTTCCAAGACCAAGGAAGACCTTCTTGATGATGTTCTTCTATTATCAAAGTCAAACCCAGTCAAATATCTTCCAGCTGCACAATTTTGAACCTCAGCTACATAATTTCAGCCTCCAATGCATCTCTGAAATTTTTTACCCCTACAATAGTTGTTGCTTCCATACATGTGAGAAATTTTATGGTTTCTAAGGCTTCCATTGACCTTCTCTTGGGTTTCTTCACCTTCTGGGGCTTTTAGGTGACCTAAGAGTCCTTTTTTCGACCTTATTTCTACAACTTTCACAACTTCAACCTTACAATTGCAAAACCCTAGCCTTCCTTTCACACATGTGAGAGAGAGAGAGAGAAATAAACCAAACACTTATTCCTTTGTCCTTCTATCCTTCTTTTCTTACCTGTATATTGCCTTTTCTTTGCTTGGATGATGGGTAATGAGTGTGTCCGTAGCAGGTTGATTTTCTTCCTATATATAGGCTTCCAAGGAGGACAACATACCCTAATGAGCCTGACTTCTTAGCTGTCAGCCTGACTTGGTCTTGGAGTGTATTTTGATATTTTTAAATACGAAAGTAATTATTCTAACATGTTACAATGTTCTTAATGGGGTCTTATTCATATGACAATGACTCTATTGACTTATTGATAGTAGGAAAAACCCTAGATGCACTAAATGGGTGCTTGACCTCAAAATAAAATGACTTTGAGCATGAAACCCATGCTACAAAATAACAATAATGCTTTTTCTTTCTTTTTACAATATACAAGAATCAAGAGTAAATTTCACGTTTAAGAAGACCGAACCTAGTTACACATTTCAACATTAAGGGCTTCCCAGAGAAAAACCATCTCCACACTCAACCCTTGGGATTTTCCTAAGACCACCTCAACTAGGATCCAAAATCTATTAGCATCAAAAGCTCAAACAAACAAGGAACCCACTACATCATGACTAGTTAGGAAATTAAATAAGGCAAGGTTGTTTATGGCTATCAATATAGGAAAATCACATTCCATTAACGATACAATTGACTCAAAATCTAATGCATGAACCATGCATTCAAATCCCAGAAAGACAATCATACATACAAACTATTACCTGCAAAATCCTCCTACTGGCTACTCCTTTCTCTTCTCTTTTTTGCCCTGGATAGCTACTATTCCAATCTTACTCTTAGATGCCACAAAAATTCCTCTTTCAAGGTTTTCTTTCCTTGATTTTCCAAGTGTTGTAGTTTTCTCTCTTGCTTTAATGTTATCTCCTTTTCTCTCTCTTTGTACAAGTGAGAATGCTAGAATGTTCTGTCTCTCCATTTTTTTCTTTTCCTTTTCCTTTTTCTTCATTTTTCCTTGCATGAATATTCTTTTATTATTTTTATCCCTTTATTTTCTCTTAATGTTCCACACTTACTGAATTAGAATTTATTTCATTTTCTTTTGTTTCTTTTGCAATTTTCCACATGTCCTTGCTAGCCTGCAATAATTGATTTTCCATTTATTGTGTTTTGCCTCTTGTCAATGCCAATTTCCATATCCCATAAATAATTAACCACAAGTGCATCACAATGTAATTCTTTTCCCTTCACTGAGCTCAGAATATGTGTCCCATGACCTCGGTTTGATTTTTTCTTTTATAAAGTCCATTTATTTACATGGAAATTTAACCGGGGTTGTTACAGTTGGGAAGAGGCTAGAACAATCTCCCATGAGAAGGAGGAATGAGAAGTGGACCCTACTTCATGACTACTATTGATTTTATTAAAAACCCCTTAATAGAGTTTGGTTATAAGTTGTAGATAAATGTCTTTCGAATTAATCACAACGGATTTGGTCGACATTTCGAACCAACTAATGTGGCTCATCCTTTGATAGGGTGAATAAATCAGGCAATCTTCAGGAAAATCGGTCGACGTTTGTCCAGAGTTAGCCATGTTGGCAATTAGTTAATCAGGAAAATAAAATTTCTAAACAAGGCAGTTAGGAATTATATATTTAAAATATGATAAATTTAGTTAAAAATAGTTGTTAGGAATCATAATTATATATATAATTTAAGATAGTACGAATAATGATACATATGGACAAGAAATTGGTTAGAAAGTATTATTTATATATAAAGAAGTTTGTTAAGAATAGTTCATAAATTAATTAGGGGTTAATAATGAGTATAATATAATTAAAAATAGTTGTTAGGGGTTTATAATTCCAAATAATAAAATAATATAAGGTTATAGGGTTAATATTTAATTCCAAAATAGTATATGGTAAGAGTGGTTAAGAATAGGTTTCAAAATAGTATATATTAACTAAAGTAATGAGGAGCATACTTATTTATTTTAATTATATTAAATAAAAAGTTTCAAAATATTATAAATTAATAAAGTAATTAGGAGCTTAATTATTTATTTCAATTATGTTAAATAAATCATTTATAATAGTGCAAAAAAAGAAATCATAATAAAGATAAAGGGTTAATACATGCTACAAAATATTATATATTTATGAAGAAAATGTTAGGAGAGTACTTATTCTAATAATGCTAAACAAATAAACCAGAATATGGTAAATTTTAATAGTAAACAAAAACAGGGGGGGGACATGGGGTGGAATCACAAAGAGAGGGACAGAACCTAGCTCTCACTCAATTTCCAACCATCATCCCTATTTAGATTTATAGCATGCCTCTCAATATTGGGAAGAAAATATGGTTAGAAAAGTGAGACCAATCACAATAGTAGTACCACAATAAAAATGAAGTAAATAAACATGCATAAGATTTAAACTAAAAACTAAATTACGAGAATAAAGTTAAAATAACAAGATATTTATCTAATGGATCAGCTTGAAGATCAATATCAATACCTAGGGAGAGTGATTGTATGCAAATTAGCCATAACAATCTCCTTCGAATGCATCCTTTTGCTTCATGGAAACCCCTGTTGCACGAATGATGTATGAAGAAATTCCCTCAATCTTTGATTAAAGGAATTATAAAACAATGAGGGTTATGAAGGGTAGAAATGAGAAATAAAGATATATTATCTTCAATATCATTCTGACATCATAACCTTGCAAATTATTTCTTCCTCAAATGATGCCCAATGGATTTAATTTATAAAGAAATCTAAGATCCATGAGGAACTTGTTCAAGTGTAAAAACTCCTCATTTGAAATGGACATCCCAATGCTTGGAAGAGAATTGGAAAATATAATTTTAGGAGGCTAAAACACAATTCATAAATGAGATGGAGCTTGAATTCCATTCATACATTAGACTAGAGGTACTTGGGCTAGGCCTTACTTCTAAATTATGCCAAAAAAGCTGGTTACATGCCTTCACATGTATTTCCATGGCTTTTGAAGGAGAATCAATGCAAATAACATAAGTTTCAATGAAGGAAGTCACACAAGTGTATGAAAACCCACATTTATGATGCTTCTCCTAACTCTTTTAAGGTGAAGTAAATTAGCAATAAGGTATTTTTTTTGTTTATTTTTCTTGTCCATTGAAGATGTTTTCAAATTACTTCTTAGATTTCTCTTGTGAGAGAAATTTAGGTGATAATAATTGTGCCTTGGTGTGTTAGGTTTGAAGCTAGCGTACATTTGAATTACAACATAATTTTATACACCAAATCATTATGATTTATGATATACTATTTGGAGAGTGAGTTGTGTCCAAGAAGAAAGGAATTCCTACAAAGAAGTGATGAAGCCTACTTAAAAATGACCAAACATCCTTATGAAAATGATATATTATACAAATAAGGTGGATATTTCCCATCCTCATGAAATTATCAACACGCATTAAAATAGAAGACATTTTTCTTAAGAATCATGTTTGAACATAATGAACCTCTAAAATATACTAAATAATGTTATGACTAAAAAATATATGATCTTGAAATATAAGTTACCCTATGGAGCACCAATAACAACAAAAGACTACTCTTGCGAGAGAGATCTTTGGAACCTATAGGGAGAAATTATTGTGAGAGAGATCTTTGGAACATATAGGGAGAAATTGTGACAAGTGATCTTACTTGATGGAATTAATAGCCATGCAAGTGCAATGATCTTCATCTCAAACTAGAAGTGACAATTGTCACAACCATCCTAATGGATTAATAAGTTGACGTTGAGAATTAAGGGGGGAAGTTAGAGGGAAAATATGGCTATATTTTTTCCATCTATGGTTCACCATTAATAATGCGAATGGGAACTGATATATAAGGTTGGCATCAATAATAATGAAGACATTAATGCATATGATGGGATGTCCTTTGAAAGAAATTAAGTATAAACAAAATACCATACTATAATAAGGAGAGATTTTGATAATTATGGATGATGTAGCTAGTGAGGATAAGACTCAAGAATTGCTTGGATAAAGCATAAAATATGGTTGGAAATTGTGGATGTCAAAATGAACTATACATAACATGATTTGACATCAGAGGTATGATCATTTATGCAAAGTGTCTGTTGAATTGGAATTGGGAATAAGTTGATGAAATTGATAAATATTTGATGAAGACAACTATAGGAATGAAAAAGATGGATATTGGTATACAAGAGGTGTTACAAGCACTAGAATCATTGTAAGTGTGGGTGACCTAATGCAAATTCTCCAACCAAGGGTAATACGGACTATCAGTAGGTTTGGAAGATCTGATAGTATGAGTGTTGATGCATCCCTCATAAATAATGTGCTTATTAATTAATAATGAATAAATCAATCTATAAAATTGGATATGTTATAGAGAAGGAGATGAGTACCTTGATCATGTGGCCAAATATCTTGGCAATGTGTCATGAGAATAACAAAAAAAAAATAAGAATGAGGCCACTTGGTTAGGTCTCCTTAGAGTTTGAATAAATGATGAATTGCAATATAGATGATATATTGATCATGGGATGATGAGAATCCAATGAAAATATAGTGAAGCATTTGGCACAGTCAACCATAAAGATGTGAACTACCAGGAGTCAATGGTAATGGGTTAGCATTATGAAGAGAAAGAGGTGTGTGGCCCATTCTCTAAGGTGAAAACTATCTAGACTCTTGATATGGGAAAAAAGTAGTGCAGTGTTGATAATACAAGGGGTGATAATAAAAATAAGACAACCCGTGATGATGTTGTGTTACTGGATAGTAGAAATAGAATGGATATTAAATTGGGTGAAGTTTTATGATAGGGTACAAAATGAAGCCTTAAAGGCATAGTTAAGGGGAAAACATTTGGAATTGTAAAATATGTAGAGAAAGTTTTTTTTTTTATTTCCTTACCCATGTCAATAATGAATTTTATGGTGTACGAAAATATATTAAAGCCTACACATAATAATAATAATAGAAAACTATCGAACTAAGTTTTAATGTTTAAACTTGTAATTTGGTGTCACTAAGTTTATTAATTTTAAAAATATATTAAATTTAACACTACAAAATATGTAAAAATAGTGACGTATAGTGTCTAATTCCTATCTATAACTATACAAAATTGTTTCAATAATTTTTATTGATTTAAATATTAAATCATGGTCTTAATGTAATTATATGCATTATATTTTATAGAAGAAATACATACTTCTATTAGAAGAATATAAATGGTCTAAATTAAAATTTTAGATGCATTATATTTTATAGAAAAAAGTACCTACTTTTTTTAAGAAGAATATGAATTATCTAAATTAAAATTTTGCATGAATAAAAATTATATAATTTTAAAGCTAATTAAATTTGTTATATTTCATCTTTTGAAAACACATTCTACTTAGCAATTTGGTAGCTTTAATATTTTTTTATTTTTTCCATATTTCCAAAAAAAATTACCAAACTGTCGATATCTCCTTTTCCTTATCTCCAAAATAATACTAATTTTTCATATCTCAATTGGAATTAATAGGTCATGAGGGTGATACTAATTATAGAGGTTCAAATAAAAGGTGTTTGAATATATGAGTGGCAACTGGCTACTGCATTAGCTTCTGATATATGCCAATGTGTTTCTAGTCGCTTTTCCCGATGATTAGAGTGACCATAGTGCTAGGGAATGGAGTTTCATTGTTGTAAATAAGTCTATCCTTATTGGCTACACTTATGTTGAATCCTCAGTTCACCCCGAGTACTAAGCTATTAATGAAAATACATAAATCAATTAACTAATAAAAAGAATGGATTCTAGTGATTTCTAAAACAGATTAAATAAAAAATCTAGTGATGTCTAAAAGAGATAAAAGAATAAATCTTTGTTGTTTAGGATAGCTACAAGAGCCGAGAAGAAAGGACTCTAATAAAATTTGATATAAAATAAAATCTAAAAAAAAAATATTAAGATACCCAAACTTATATTTTAATACCCAAACACATATTTTTTTGTAAATTTAGATACAAAATGATATAGTAATTTACTTTACTAAATCTTTGTACTATTAGTTTATTAACTACAAACAATATAATATTTATATATCATAATTTTATTAAAGTATTTTTTATTCTTATTATCCACAAATTACTCCATACTATTTATGCTACATTTCTTCATATATCGATAGGATTAAAGTATTTTTTTATGCACGCACGTAGGTTGGGGAACTATACACAATTAAATAAAACATGATTAATTTTTTTTTTACATTGCTGGGACTATAGTAATCGAGATGGTGGCTTTAACATTAGTTCAAGTTTGTTATTATTCACCTAATATCTTAAGCATAGTTTTGCGGATTCATAGTGTTATTTGACCTTTTTTCGAGGTGGATTATATATTGTATGGATTTTTTCATTCTTATATTTCACTGGAATAAACTAATGCCAGCATTAGTTTACATTGCTAAATGTTATTTCGTTGAGTGACCAAGTTTTTCTCCTCTTCAAATATGTAAAGTTTTGGTCACTGGTTGTATTTACATGATTCAACTAGTGTATTGAAATCCACCTTGTCTGACATTTAGACATTTGTTCACAGTGGAGTCATATACTTGTGTGGGATGATGCCAGGTATTACAACCATGCATGAGTAAAAAAAGAAAATATGTGAAGAGGACAGGCTAAACTATACGTAAAGAATATCTATCTTCCACAACAATGCTTAGCCATGGCCATCGACACAGTACCAGTTGGTACTTTAAGGCTTGAACGAGTAGCTCTTCCTCAATTATAAAAACTACTCTGAACTATCGAGAGTGAAATCTCGACTTTTGACTTTCTAAAGACTAGCCTTCTTTCAGTCGAATCAGTTATGCCCTTCGAGGGTTGGAAGTGCAGTAAGTGAGTAGTGTTGTGGAGGTAAATCCCCTCTGCGGACAGAGGCGATCCCACTAGCCCCACAGGGGTCTAGCAACAATCATACACGCTGCATGCAAGTTCCTAATTGCACAATTTAAAAGTCGATCAGAAAGACCAACCCGGGATCCAACGCTATTTGCTGTGGAAGAAGTGTCGCTCCTGTCCTTTAGCTTTGGCCGGTCACTATCCTTGCGCTCCACGCATGGACACCTGCACAAATGAAGAACAACCCAAAACAAGTGTAAAATCCAATATCATACAATTATATATCAGTCAAGCAGGATATAACTCAAATATTACCAGAAGAACATGTGAGTGGAACCATAATAATAGTCGCTCATTATTCAATAGAG
The DNA here is from genome assembly GCA_000404065.3 of Pinus taeda. NCBI lineage: Eukaryota > Viridiplantae > Streptophyta > Pinopsida > Pinales > Pinaceae > Pinus > Pinus taeda. Next base: position 32,922 of record APFE031639124.1, on the reverse strand, counting down.
AAAAGAGAAGAGTTACAACCAATTAAGGCTTGACGCTGCAAATCTTCTCCAACTGGGTCAGCAGTCCAACATGTCTTTGCAAAGTCACTTCCTCTCTCAACAATCCGGCAGCATAACCTCTCTTTCAGCTCTTACTATCAATTTAGTATAATCTTCAACACTCTGACACTATCACTAGCACTAGCTTGTTCAATGTGAGGTGACCGACATTTATGGAGGGAAGAGGTGGAAGTATTCATCATATCTGGACACCTACCGAAGATTTGGCATTATCCCAGAATAGCCTTTGGACTGAGTTGTCATGGATGAAAAAGGCGACACTCGACTGTATCCATGGGATTTTTCCTCAGGGAACTACATGAGTAATGGAGGAAAAAACACTTCAGTGTGCGTTGGCCAAAAATCATGACTAATTTTGTGTGGTGCGGGCTTTGTTCTGTGAAATCGCGTCTGTGGGCGCGCCCTCTTTGTAGGAACTGAGACATTGGCGCGGGTTAGACACTGTGGACCCGCGCTAATGAAAAAAGGGTATTTTCCAAGGTTAATCTTCAAAGGGTGTCTTCAGGGATATTGAAGTTCATACTTAGGAGACCTCAATGTAAGTGTTTTCAAGTTGTGTCACTGGTCACAGGTCCGTAAATGTGTCCTCCAATGTGTGACAGTGGGGGTAACAAGGACGGTGACCAACGGTGACAAATTACTGCGTAACAGGGGGTTCTTTCAAGCTCTTTTCCAACTTTTTAAAAACAAAAAGATTACTGAGCTCTTGTCGCTTTGAACTCATTAAAGACTGCGAAAGGTTGTGCACCCAGTATACATTTACCCCTTTTTCAGGCTAGGATGCACTATTTACAAAAAAGGTAGTTGACTGAAATTGTCAAGTGGTTCTCTCAATTATCATTTTCTACCTTTTCGAGCTAGAGAGACACAAATGTAAGAAAAGGTACCATGTGGAGTTTTCTTTTCCGTGTCTTTTTCAAACTCTCTAAACATGAAAAAGATACCGAGTTACCCCTTTATCAGACTCGTTAAAACATTAAATGGTATTGGATTCATCATCATGATGAACGTGAGCTTCTCCTTCCTATGGCTCATTAATTACTAGGTCATATTTGTCCTAAGGATGAACTTACAGTGCAAGCATATGTTATCCCCTTCAATCTTGCGATAAAAAATAATTGGGGTACCTGCCAAAAATGGTGGGGGGGAATTTGGAAATTCTATCAATCGTGTTGGCAACTCACTCTTAAACATGACACTTTCTGCTTCATGTCGGGTTGGGATATCCCCCTTTTCATTTGACCTTCATGGGTTGGGTCGCTCATTTTTGCCTTCCATTTGATCTCTACCATGTCATCATGACCATTGATCCTATGGATTCAATAGCTGAATTGTGTTGTCAATATGTTCAAGAGTCAATGCCTCTATAGTTACACTTACTCCTGATTCTTTATATCATTTGAAATCATTTGCATCCCTTTGTCTTGTGTTGATGATGTGGGATACATCATGGCCTTCCTTTGACATGGTTGCTTTTTGTTGACTTTAGCTCATTATCCGGGAAGCAGGCCGAGAGACCCCCTTCCAATACCTTGAAGCTTGCATGGCCTAATGGCAAGTTATTTGCACTCGACGATAAATTCACATCATTGGATTTCGATAAGGTGATTTCACGGGTGTTTGACATCAATTCCTTTACTCACATTTCATGAACTGTGATGCCTGTACCTTGAGAGCCATTGTCATTATTGGTGGTTTCTCTCGTGCTTGTTAACAGTTCACATCATTGACTAGTAATCAAGCGACTTCCTAGCATGTTCAACTTCAACGCATTCATTCACATGCTAGGATTTGTACTTTGGTCGGGCCGTTTGTAGCACAAGACCCTGGGCTAAGATTACACAAGTCCAGGTTGTGAGGCGATATGACATGGTCATGTTAATATACATGTCTCTTTCAAATGGATGTTTGTGACCATACCATGGCTTGTTATATGAGATCCTTCTCATTATTTGATGGCTCCAACCATACCTTGGTTTCATTATGATACTTTCTATTAGATGGTTGCTCCCATGCCTTGGATCCATTTACATGATTATTCTCTGGGTGGCTGCGTCCATGCCATGATTCATGTATCATTATTTATAGTTTTCAATGATGTATACGTATCTATGCTTTCTTGCATGTTTTCTAATGATATACTCTGGTTCCCCACTTCCACTTGTAAAGAATTCACCCCACTCTAGTTCGGCCTTCACACTTTAGGGGGCATCTATTACACAACATTTTTTCATTGTCCCTGTACTCCCTGTCTACAATCCTGGAGGACCTCTATAGTGCACCCAACATGCTTTCCCATCATGAAGAAACCCCCAGTATGCCCCTCTTCATGAGAATAATAATTCCCCTTTGCATCATTTCCCAAGAATCTTCCTTCTATCCCAATTTACAAGACCGACGCTACTGACAAGTTTTCTCCTGGTGCTGATTTACAAAGGTTAAAACTAACCCTCGCACTGATCGGATCAACTGATCTCTTATCTAGTCACATCGATCCTCTTTTGGAAGGTTTTTTAAACACAGAGCCAAAGCTTCCATGTATAGAAGCTTCGTAACGGAAGTATGGTAGATGGTTGGGCCAGATAAAGCCGAGGAAATCAGTTGGGCTCCTTTCCCCTATTAGGAAGGAACAACCTCAAGAGATAAGACCTTCTCCCATGATGAGAGGAACCATCTCCCATCCATCCAAGCTATATAAACCTATCATTTTCCCAAGCAAAAGCTAATTGGAGTTTTGGAGAAATTTTGAATAACCAGCAAGCCATCTATAGCTTGTAGATTTCTAGTGTATGTTTGAGGGAAAATAGTGTGTTTTTGGTTTGGTTTGAGACTATAGGGGAAGAGGCCTTAAAAATTCCATTGTTGGTGCTATCCATGAAGTTCTAGGAGAAGTGTGGGAACCCGAATATGTTGGAGGAGACCAACAACGTCAAGGCACTAGTTGTAATCTCTTTCTGATTTATTTAAATGCAACTATTGATTGATTTCCTACATGAAGTGTGATTTTACATTTTTATTGCTTAATGTTCCTTGACCTAGGACCTAATGAATCCTATTAAGGATTCCTGCACTTAGGTAGAGAAGGGAAGGCTCCTACAACTGAGTGCGTAGTAGGCCTGGGTAGAGTCCACAATTGAGTGAGTGGACCCCTGAAGTTGTGTGCATAGGGTAGAAGAGTCTGCAATTGGTGAATTGAAGATCAATAAAGACGACTTTTTGAAGAATTGCTGAGTATTTCCATTGAATCTGTTTATGTTATATGTTTTCGATTAGTGATATGTTTTCTGAATTATTGAATGAATGCTACGCGAATTCACTGAACTTGTCTTAATAATATATGAAATTAATGGTTATCCACTTCCACGAAAGTTAGAAGTTATTTCTCTTATGTTTTCTGATGAATCAAGTAGATCTACACAGAACTCGATCTAGGGGTGCTTGCTGATCCACGAAATTAGGTAAATCAATTGTTTATGGTCCACAAGGATTGATCGTAGACCTTCGTGAAGGTCTGGAGGCAACTATAACTTAGTTATAGTAAAGATCCCTAGAAGTATATTGATCTACATGGAAGCAGATCCGAGGCGTTGAAAGACATCACAATAGTCTTAGGATGAAAAAAATTGGTTCTTGCATCCCCCAATACTGCTTGTGGTGAGACTGCAGCCTGTGCTACGAGGGTTGTTGCCAAAAGGGCTAGCAGTGTAGGTTTTTGTTGGTTAGCGCAATTAACTCTGAACCTGGGTCAAGACCATCTAAGCTAACAAATGGTTCTATTACCAGGACTGGGATCTGCTTAAAGAGATGTGTGATGTCGCATCATTGGAATCCGACTAAGAAAGAGAATGAAAATTGGTTATATTAGAGGATTCACAAGTTTGTGATGCAAGAAAACAAGAACCTATGATTGTCAAAGGAGGATTGGTTGAATAGATATATGTATACAGATGTACAAGAAATCTTCTTTTGCACTTTCCCAATTGAATTATATGAGTGTTTAGCTAAATTGACAGACAGTCAAGGGAGGTGGAAACTCGATAGTCCCATAGTGTGGACCCTATAATTGGTGTAACAACTAGAGGCATCTGAAAACAAGATCACGCGGGCTGTTGATCATTGGCTTGATCAAATTGTGGGAGGATTTGTTACTGAATTTGTAGTTGATACCTTAGTTAGATATAGCGAGTTGGAGAGAAGACTTCAAAGGACCGCGAGGTAAGTATTTAAGGTCATTGAATACTTGGATTAAAATGCTATTATATGAAAAATGGGTAATTCCATTACCTTAATGTTCAGAGCTACGTGAGGTGGTAGGCTCTTTAGAAATCACAAATCAGGTCTGGAGTATAGTCCATTGATTGAACCTTCTTCAAGAGATGATGAAGGGGAAATGCTGACTAGACTGCAAAGTGTTTTTTAGTTAATAACTCAAGGGATTCCAAGGATATCTCATCCATCCACTCCACCTCCACCTCCACCTCCACTGCATAAACTTGCACCTACACCTCCACCTCCACCTCCACCATTCATCATGGCAAACACAATGAAGATGATAATCTTCTAGGGAATAGGAAGTGAAGATCCAGAGCAATTCTGGTTTGTTGCGAACACTATATGGACAGCACAACAAATATTCAATGATAATATAAAGAAGATGCAATTAGTTACCGCTTTGCAGGATCACGCGCTGACCTGGTACATCAAGTATTGTGCTGATAATCCTTAGGCATCGTTAGGAGAGACTCAAACAGCTTTGAAAAAACAATTTAATAAACCTAAATCTGAGGCACAGTCGTTTATTGAATTTAAGGAGATCCTAATGAGAATCGATGAGACACCTTGGGACTTTGATACCTAGCATCACGACTGGTATATTGCATCGCTTTTGCCGCATTTAAGGATCCCTCTGTCATAAAAGAAGATAGAAATGCAAGCAGAAGCCTTGGAGATCGCGATGAGGTTGAACTCACCACCTATTTAGAATACAAACCTAGGGGTACAATAGATTCACTTACAGTTAGTGAACCTACACCTAGAATTACAAAGTCTAAAGAAAGAAAAGGAGACTAATCCACAAGTACGTGTAGATGTTTGGTGCTTGAAGCGCAAGGGCCACATGCACAGTAAAGATCATTGCCCAGTATATGTGAATTATCTTATAGGGGGGAAACCCCCCTAAATCCAAAATTCTTAGTTGAGCCAAGCACGGGAGTTGTGTTATGGTGTGTCATTTGTCAAGTCATTGGGAAACATGCGAAAAATAAATTCCACTTACTTCAGAAGTTCGTTCAGACACCGCAGCAGTTGTTCTGTAATTTCTGTAAATATGTGGGCCATGATGAGTGCCACTATCGAAGTTATGATTTGATGATGGAAAGAACCCCTACTTACCATATGCAAGTTGAAACTCAGCCTCTAGATCAAGGAATAGAAGGAAAATGCAGGGGTTTTCAAGGCCAAGGATGAGGACAAGGAAGAGGACCTGGTAGAGGTCATGGTCAGATTATCCGCGGACAACCGAGGCACTTCACATGAGATTGCTAAAATCCTACACACCCTTTGTGTCAATATTGTAGACAATTCAACCATGCCATAGAAGAATATTTGGTGCTAATAGCTAAAGTGCAAGAGAAGAAAACACAAGCTCAGCACCCTATGCAGAATTTACAAATGATGAGGTTGAGCCCCGTGAAGAGGATCAGAACATTAATATTGTACTAAGAAGTGGTATGACGACTAACACAGACAAAGGTAAGAAGCTTGAAGAAGATGGATGGGTTCGCAAATCTCCTAAGAAAGAAGCCGCCTTTGACCTTAATCATGCTAAGGAAACATTCATGGAATAAAAGAAGAGCTTCATAGAGGCCTTCACCTCAAGAAGCCAGGACAAGACATCAGAGACTAGTGCAACTCAAGAAGCTGATCCCTCCATACTCACTACTATTTTCGAGACCTTCATGAAGTTACTGCGCGACAGAAAGGTTGTGGAAGGATTAAAAGAATTAATAGAAAAGTGCACCAACAAGGAAAAGACTTCTGCGGAGTAGCACACAGTTAGAAATATTGGTAAGCATAAGGCATGAACAGGATGTGAGATGTGGCTAATAGCACAGATATGCGATTATGAAATGGACCAGGTCATTTTGGATTTGGGGTCCGATGTGAATGTTCTACTAAAATAAACATGGGAAAGGATGGGGGGGCCTACACTGCAATGGTCTCCAATTCAATTCAAGATGGTGAATTGGAAAAAAATCATCCCCATGGGATGATTATATGGAGTAATGGTTGATATTGAAGGTGCGAGTGCATTAGCAGACTTTGAAGTTATATAAATCGTCGATGACAGTAATCCCTACCCCAGGCTCTAGGGAATCGACTGGGCTATTTATATGAATGGGATCATTAATTTGAAGAAGAGGATGATGTCATTTGAAAGGAAGTCTCTAAGGGTTATAGTGCCACTAGATCCTGCGGAGGGGGCACGCTATACTGAACTAGTCCATGATTACGTAGAAAGTGACGATGAGCTGGATCAAATCTACAAGATAACAGAGTGAGATTAGGATTGGATAAATCCAATGATAGATGGATGGATCACATGGGACTGGGAGAGTTCCTGTACTTCTGACTCAGGTGAGGAATGAGAGCATTGGAAAAACCGCTTACATGAAGTATCTACATTGCGTTGCAATATGATGACGAAGTCGCTACACTGTGTTTCATCAGAGGTAAGAAAGCTACCTTATTATGATGGTTTGACTAACGTAGATATGTTTTTAGATGAATTTTGGCATGAATTCCCTTAAGACCACCATTTTCAAGCATTGGAGTTGTCGTTGAACGCCACACCTGCAAGATGGTGGGGTATGCATAAGGATAGTTTTGTTGGATGGCGAGATTATAGGCGAATGATGAAGTTACGATTTAGGCATGCTAATACAAGAATGACTGAAAAGTATAATGGAAAGGATGATGTGATCACCTAGAAAAGTGAATTAAGGCATGGGGGATGGAACTGCAGCCAGAATGGGTACAAATATTTTGTCATACATTGGATACAGTCCCCATGAACTGGTATCTTGAAACAAAGCTCCACCACGACACTGCAGAATGGGATTTATTGAAGGAAGGGTTTTTATTGACTTTTAGCTTCGAGGATGGGTTTGAAAGCATTGATGAAGCGCTTTAAGAAATTAAATCAGTTATCTTCAAGACACTGAAGGAACCTATGGAATGGACCCAACTGGATTGGAGCACCCAGCTGCACCACGCATTGGAATGCTATAATATGACCACTAAAGAGGAGGAAGAAGACCCAAGGAATATCAATATTTCATAGACATAAGGGCATTGCACAGTAGAAGGACCGCAAGTACAGAACCAAACATCTCTGCACCTTTGAAAACAAGATAAGGAAACATTGGCACTGAACAAGAACCGAAGTTCATGAATATTGGAGACTATTGGGATGACTCTATAGTACACAAAGCTATTGAATTACTTTGCGAATACCGGGATCTCTTCCCCACTAAGTTTTCATATTTAAAGGGTATACTTGGTGATTTGGGCATTATGAGGATCACATTGAAGCTGGACATGAAACCTGTTAAACAAAGGCCTTATCGTCTTATTCCTAAGTATAAGGATAAGTTCCACCAAGAGTTAGATAAAATGTTGGAGGTAGGAATTATAGAACCTGTTGAAGAGTCTGATTGGGTGAGCCTGATGGTATTCCAAGAATAAAAACAAAAGGGTGAAATAAGGATCTGTGTAGATCTGTGCAAATTGAATGATGCATGTGTTCATGATCCATTTTCGACGTCATTTACAGATGAAGTGTTAGAAAATTTCGGAAGGCAGGAGTCCTATTCCTTTACTAATGGGTTTTTTGGTTATCATCAAATTAAGATTGCACCAGAATATAGAAGAAAAACCACCTTCACGATGGAATGGGGTTTCTTTTAGTACATTGTTATTCCTTTTGGATTGAAGAACGTTCCTGCAATATTTTCCCACGTAGTCATAGCAGCATTCAAAGAATTCATCCATAAGTTTTTGGAAGTATACTTTGATGACTGGATTGTGTTTGGCTTGGTGAAGCACCATGTAGAAAGCATGTTCCTTATGTTGGATACATGTTGAAGATACCAGATCGCATTAAATTTGAAAAAATGTATATTATGTGTTCCTTTTGGGATCGTGCTGGGTCATGTCATGTGTAAACAAGGATTGATGGTGGACCCTGCAAATATTGTAGTCATTGTGAACTTGGAGGCCCCTAGGAACGTCAAGGAGTTGTGCCTGACGTTGGGACACACGGGATACTATAGAAAATTAATTAAAGCCTATGCTCAAATTATCGTGCCCATGGAAAAATTGCTAAAGAACGATGCAACATTTTGTTGGGATGAAGAATTGTCAATGCAACTTGGATGTGTTAAAGGAAAAGATGTTTACTGTGCCAATACTGGTATTTCATGATTGGAAAAAGGAGTTTCATGTACATGTGGATGCTTCTTTCATTGTGTTGGGTGCAATGATAAGACAGGTAGGTGAAGGAGAACTGGACCATCTTATAGCCTTCGCAAGTAGGAAGTTATGAAAGGCTGAGAAAAATTATTCAATGATAGAGCACAAAGGGTTGGCCATGGTCTATGCACTACAAAAATTCAGTCATTATCTGCTAGGAGGGCATTTCAAGATGTATACAGATCATTTTTCCTTAAAATACTTGGTCAACAAGACTGTGTTGGGGGGAAATATTTGCAGGTGGTTTCTATAATTTCAAGAGTACTATTTTCAAGTAATTGTGAAGTAAGGGAGGTTGAATGTTGGACCTGACCATCTATCAAGAATTGAAACAGACGAAAAACCCAGTAATTTGGAGGAAGGGTTGTCCGATGCCCAACTCTTTGCGGTATGTGTAACTGATGACCTTTTTTCTAATATTATTCACTTCTTAACTACAGGGATGGTGCCTGAAGGATATACAAATCAAAAGAAGAAGGAACTAGTAGTTCACACAGCTGGTTTTTTGGTCATTGCGGGACATTTATAAAAAATGGGAGATGCGGGATAGTATTCTCACTTAAGCTCATGGGGGAGATGTGGGAGGCCATTATGCAGGGAAAGAAACTACACAGAAAATTTTGCGTGCAGGATTATGGTGGCCAACATTACACAAGGATTCAAAAATATATTGTAAGGTATGTGATGTATGTCAAAGGAATAGCAGACCATCACAAATAGACGAACTATCGCTACATCCTATATATCTTTACAGGCATTTGAGAAGTGGGCAATCAATTTTATTAGGCTATTTAGCCACATGGAAAGAAAATGAGTGTGCGCTACGTTATCACTGCGACAAAATATTTAACTAGATGGGCAAAAGCACAACTAGTAAATGATTGTACAGGGGCTACAACAGCAAAATTCTTGTTTGAGCATGTCTTAACACAGTTCAGATGTCTGAAACTATTAATGAGTGATAGGGGAATGTGCTTTATGAATGAAATAATTAGCATGTTGACAGATGAATTCCAGGTCTACCATTAGTAGAGTATACCTAATCACCCATAGGAAAATGGGACAGTCGAAGCTTTTAACAAAATTTTGGAGAATGCGTTGACAAAGATATATAACGCACAGTGGAATGATTGGGATATGCACATACCTGCAGTACTATGGGCCTATAAGACAACCTATTAGAAGTTGATATGGAAAATGTCATTCAGATTAGCCTACGGGTTCGAAGCAGTGATGCCTATGGAGTACATTATGCCCAGTCTACGCATAGCAGCTTTGACGGATATGGCGGATTGCGAGGCCTTGGAGGAACGGCTCGCGTAGCTAATAGAGTTAAAGGAAGACCATTTCCTAGTAGGATTCCACCAACAAGTGTAGAAGGAATGAAAAAAATCATGGCATGATCGCCATATCAAGCTTTTCACATTCAAGGTAAATGATTTAGTGTTTTTATATGATACCAAGTTCACGAAGTTTCCAGGAAAGTTTCAAATGCACTGGTTGTGGTTGTATGCAATAAAAGAGATTATGAATGGTGGCACATATCAGCTTGCGAAGCTGAATGAGGAACCCTTCCTTGGAAAAGTAAACAGAAGTAGATTGAAGCTATACACAGGGGATCCTACACTTGCGTGATGACTATATGGCAGCAGGATAGTCTCAATAATTAAGGAAGTTGCAAGGGATTGCAAGACTATAAACTATGCTACCTAACTAGGGAAAAATCTTAATTTGGAGGCTACACGTCGAGTTACAGAACTGCAACAGGTGGAACTGCATTGCATGAGCTACACCGTGGAGGTTGGTACAATGTAGGTGGGCCCAAAGGTAACTGTTGAGGTTATTATTCATGATTTTATGGCCAAACGACGATTAAGGGGAGTGGGTAGACGTTATTTATGGCGAAAATATTTGAGGATATGTTTCCAAAGCATCTTTTATTATCAGAATTTGGGGGGAACAGTCAAGTTGAATTCAAATCCCCCTATAAATTACACATGTTGGTCCAACATAGAACACTTCGCATTCTGAGAGTTGATGGCACATTTTTCTATCTGAAGCGTATGAATCGTGCATTCTAGGAAGAATTTGTGATGCGACCCTTGTTTGCAAACTATTCTATAGCATCCCCAGAGCTATTCGTTGAGAAGATGACTGGTATTAACCCCATCGAAGCCCTAAGTTTAGAAGTGGTTGTGTTTGACATGCCAGGCCCCGAAGTAACTAGTATGGAAGCCACGTACATTGTGCCTATGGCTCCAAGGTCGCCTAGGCTGAAGAAAACTCCTACAAAAGAAAAGCAATTGGCCGCAAGGGAAAATCACTCCACCATGAAGGAAAAATAGATGAAACCAGTGCTTGTAAGAATGTCGCCAAGGAAAAATTTGGAGGTGCAGCCAAAGGAGCAGAAAGAAAAACAGCCAGAAAGAGTGGTGGATTTAGAAGAAGATGGGTTCCAAGGTGTCAAAGCAGTCTATGTCGAGGGAATCGAGCTTATTTCTAGGCTCCTAGAGTACATCCCTCAAAGACCAAAGTGACCAAGTATCTCGATTCTAAAAAATTTGGGGTATCCACTCCCCTACTGCCTGAACAAGTTACATTTGAAAGACCTAAGCTCACGCACATCCTAGTATTGAAAATGGAGGACTGGGACCTCATGGATCATGATAAATTTCCACATCTGCCGACCCACAAGTACATGAAAAATATATATTATGCTGAGACATGGGTTACACAGTTGGAGCCCATGAAGTGAGTCTGCGGTGTTGAGCAGTCATGTTGTTGAACATGCCTTTAGTACTATACTATCACCACTCACCTATCAATACATTCTATGTGCACTAGCTCTTTGTGCTGGTGCATGATGGGATTATGTGGCTGCGGTAGCCTATTCCAATAATTTATATGTTGATCCACTAGATAATGAATTTTCCCTTTAAAGGAGTGGACCCTACCAAGGATTTTGGAGGGAAAACCGGGGAAAAGGAGTTCGTTGATAAGATGAATAAGGAGTATGGTCTTGTGAAAAAATCGTGTGGATACTCAATTATGTCAATTCAAGACCGGGCAGTCAAGTCCGCTGCCCAAATCCTTGCAAGAAAGATCATGAGGAAGTTTCTCGCAATGGAAGTTCCAGTGTCGGTTGTGTCACTTAATGCACAATGTGTGAAGGGTGTGCAGTATAATTGGTTGAAGTATCTCTGTTAGGAGTTCCTCGCAAACTTAAGAGAAGCCAAAGATGAAAGAAAGTCATTTGACTATGCTTGGCTTCTTCTGTCTATCATATTAGTTGCATGGAGATTTCCGGAGGACAACCAATTTCCTCTGCACAAGGAAGATTTTCCTGAGGCCATAAGGTTTACCTCTCTCTGGTCTATAAAGGATGCAACACGAATCAAAGAAAGATATATTTTTTGGGTCCTGATGGAGATGGAACTTCAGATGGTGGTTAACCAGAGGCCAAGTTTGTCCCAACCTTGTTTGAACAGTTGGAAGCCTACGTAGAGTTTAAGGCTAACTTTCACAATGTCTTAATCCGCGCACGGAAGGACCTAGAGGGAACTTGGCATCTATTTCCTTATCTAGTGACCAAGAAGGATGTATAGGAGGTTGTTGGGTATTGGCCACCAAAGTGGCACGCACCTACAACGTTATATGTGGGAACTAACAAAGGCCTAGAAAGCTCTACTACGTAGAAGCAAAAGCAAGCCACTCAGAAAGTTGCGTGCACATTGACCAAACAAAAGAAGGAAGCCGCTAAGGTAGCTGTAGAGAAGGCACGTGTTGCACAGTATTTTGTCACACCTCCTGCACTTCCGCGTGACATGCCCTAAAGTGCCTAAAACATGACCATTATGTAGTGTACTCATTCATATATCTAGCTCAGATCCTTCCTAAGACATTGATTGAAAAATGCCTTGAGCTTCCGCTGAAGGAAATGGCTCTAAAACCCTAATTTGAGAATAATTACTCTTATGAGGCTGAAAATAGTGATGGTCGCCTATTGCATTATATTTGACCCATGATGGCATCACTGTATTTTCTTATACACCCGTAATGATCCCAAAAATGAAATTTTCCCAAACAGGATGAGAAGCTTCGTGATCTACAAGCTTCCAAAGTGGTGAACTAGAGCGTGTTCAGTGTAGATGAGGTCAAATTATCCCAACTTGGCCTCTTGGTCTTATCCCTATGAGCACCTCCTTGAGATAAGGGCCTACTCCTATATTTGCATAGATCCTAACTCCCTTTCCCACCCTATATATTCATCCTCTCCCATTCCCAAATTGTTGGTCTATGTCGATTTGCACCCTTATGCTAAGGTTGTGCCTATATGCTACGCATTTGGCTTGGAGAAGGAGTACTTGGAGAGATTAGCTTGGACTTGGACATTCATTCAAGGATATCCTATCAACATCAAGGCTTGGTTGTATGATTCCCCTTCTTTTCTATTAATATATAATTTTTGGTTCATTTTCCCTAAATGTGTATGCTCGTGTATCATTTAGCTTACCATTCCTTGATCAGTTAAGTCGGTTTCTTTTAAATATGTTATTTGTATTTGCATGCCTTTTTGTGTCTTGCTCCCTTGTGCAGGTGTGTAAATGCTGAGAGTAGCAGGAACAAGCCCTCGATGTGAGTGATTCAAGGTCTTCAATAGAGGAGATTGAGATAGCATCAGAATGAGGTAGGCCATCTTCTTCGTTTCTCTTTTCAATTGCAACTTAGTAAAATGTCTAGTAGATTGTCACTTCAGTTTCTATACCCACTCATTGGGCTAAAGGGATCATCTATATCAGTAGAGAGGATTAACCTAGAAAACAACACGTATGGAGAAAGAGCGCACTGCCAAAGAGCAAGTAGAGCAGGAATGGAAGGATGTCGAGGAGAGTGGGAAGTATGCTTCCCACCACACTGATGAACAAGAACTGTCTACATAAGGAGGAGGTGACGGTGAGGAGCAAACCACTCCTTTCATCCTAAATAAGAACAGACAAGAACAAATGAGTGGACAATGAAAGAAGCATAAGTCTAATAAGCAGACACATCTTGATCCCACGGTACTAACGGAAGGCGATCTCGATGAGATCAAGGATAAGATGCAGGACACAATGATGGAGGTGTTACAACAGTTTGAGCTGAAATACATGTAGATGTTGGGGAGCATCTAGAAGGATCTGTGTGAACTAAAGATCCAGGCAAATAGGATCCAGGTGGGTGTCGGGTAGGCAAGCAGATCACAAGCGAGCCTAACATAGGGAAGTAGTGTAGTAACGAAGATTGAGCGGACCCTGGATCTTAGAGTCATTTCTTTGCCAGAGGGGTTGGTTTGCGTTGAATTGGATAAGGATTGCACTGTGCTTAGCAAAATGAAGTATATGGGACTGAAACTTACCATCCTGCCACTCCATACCCTTATTGCGCTGCATCAAGGGGTCTCAAATGCATTGAAAAGCAAAGAAAATCACACACTTATCATTGTCAGTGAGTTTAAAGTCAACAACGAGCAAATTTTCGCAGAAAAAACTCAAGCGTTGAAGGAACGGGAGGAATTGCGAACACGATGCTAGAACTTGGTAACAACAATTAAGTAGGCCTACAAGTCCATGCTTAAGCTGAATATTCCAAAGGATGCAAAGCCCTCAGCCAAAGTGAGTAAATTGGCTGCTATAGTACGTGCTTCAAAGGAGAAAATCGATAAGGTGACTTTCGATTTTCGGATGAACATAGTTGAGCTGCAGGTTGAAGTTTCAGCCAATCACACCGCCAGAAGTTTGGGAACAAAGAGGCACAACTATAAAAGAGGCCATGGGTCAACTAGATGTCATAGTTCAGGGTTGTGACCAACTATTCACCCATGCAATGGGCCTATGAGATACACTGCAGGAGGATCTTATGCTGCAACAGTTGAGCACAAAGATTAGGGAAGTGAAACAACAATATGATGAGATTAGTACCATGACGCAGACGTTGGCACCAATCCAGCACTTCGCACACTTTCAAGAAGGCAAGGAAAATTTTATACAAATCTAGGAGTTGCAAAAAAAGTCGTCCTTTCTAAGATACCGGCTTCAGCCTTGGATAGAAGAAGCCAGCCAACATTCACAGAACATTCATGAGAAGTTGAAGGCCATGCAGTAGACCCAACGAACTACGCAACTTGCAGTAGAGGGGCCAACCATAAAGAAACTGGTCCAGGAGGTATAAAAAGCAGCAAAATAGAGTACCGCAGAGCTTCAGACATTGACCAAGGCATTCAACAATCTCCACCAGAAAGTGGAACAACCAGTCGAGTGACTCGAGGGTGAGTCATGTAGGTTTTAACCCCATACAGAAATTACCTACATAAGAATTCTAAAACATAGAAAATAAACAATGCGAGAGCATAACACGTAAAACACATATACACAGAGATTTTCCCCTGGATCCCAAAACCGAGACTACCAGCTTGATTTTTCATATATTCCTTTCAATGTTACAATACATATTTATACATGTCGAAGCATCCAATACCATGGACCGAAAACCATCGCGTCCAAAACCATAGACCGAAAACCATAGGTAGGTTCGCCCAACCTAATATAGGGTCCAAAAAAAAAATTTCCCTGGGCGTTGCCCTGGACCCCGTAGAGGGGGGCTACCCACCCCCCTCAAACCCCCCAAATAAGGGGGGCTACCGCCCCCGGTTCACTACGTAAGTTAGTCGTGGAAAGAATATAACACAACCCAACACCCAACTCATATGTTGATGTTATTAGGGTCTATCAACCCCTAATATAGTTGTTTTATGCCCTAAAGAAACTAAGTCCTTTGAATGCTTCATTCCCTGAAAGTTCCATCAAAAAATTCATCCAAAAAGTGCCTCAAAGGAATCATTACAGAAAGCCCTGTGTTAGGGTGCTATGCATAGCAAGTGCCACACTGTCAAAGTGCTATGCATTGCAGTTTGGCCCTCTTTAGGGTGCGATGATCAAGCTTAGACAAAATTTTGGGACAGTTTGAGGAATCAGTTACTCATGGAAATCTCTAGAAGCCTCTCCTATGCCACCTGCCCCTCTGAGTACGCTCAAGGATGACTAAAGGAACTAGGAAACATCCACCTATTCCCATCCTTCATGGAACCAATTCCTAAAAATAGAAAGGCTTTCATCATCATCATGATGACTCAACCTCCTTCACTCATCTATAAATGGATCCCTCATCCAAGAGATATAGGGGCTGAATATTTCTAAGTGATAAGGAAGTGCTGATGGTTTTAGTATTGAGGCAAAGTATTGTTGTAATGTCAGAATTTCTTGTTGCTCATGAGGTGAAGAAGGTTTGAAGCTGGGAGGATGGCATTGGATCAGACTTATGGGTTGTAATCCTCCTTTCTATTAATAAATCTTTTCAATATTTTTCCCCTATGATTGTGTAATCTTTCAATGCAATTATATGTTTATCATACTTTCGATTTTGTGATGTTTATGAATTATGGATCATTATGCTTTGACAGGTCTATGTTTCTGTAATTGCACAGGTACTCTCCAAGTGTGTTAAGTAAGGGGAGGAGTAATGAGATTGGCCAAAGGAGAGAGAGATCAAGCAAGGAATCAAGCAGAAGTTACAGGTTGGCTCTTTATAATCTCTCTTATCTGTCATTCATAGGAAAAATAGTGAATTGTTTTAACTGTTTTTTCTAGGTTAGCTGCAAAGCCTAGAGGGTTAGAATTTCTTAGAAATACTAATTTTCCTGAAAACAATGTTGTGAAGTGGACGTGAAGTGGATAAACATTAGCTTTCAAAGCTTCATTCTTCTACTTGATTTCTAGGAAGTTAGTGAAGACATTTGACTCCTATGTTTCACTTGCTCCAGCAGATTGAGTAACTTCTAGCAAATTCTATGAAGTAGAAGAAGGAGTAGAAATTATAGGTTCCTCTATTCCTATAGATACCCGTGAATCATCCAAATTGATGATAATAGGCTCTTTTTGACCCTGAGTAGTAGTAGTTGTTGTAGATCCCTTTCATTCAGTCCTTGATTTTTTCTGATAGTGGATGAATTCCTTTTCTCCAATTGTCGATGATGATGATCCTTCCCTAGGCCTCTTGTCATGCTTAGTTTGACAAGTAGGAGTCTGCAAAGTAGAAGGAGGTAAAACTTGTTATTTTTCTTCTTGAAGAGTATTCTCTTCCCATTGTTCCTGATGTCTGAACTTCTCAATCTATGGCCTAGTTGTATGATTATAAGGAGTGGTTTTAAGTTCCACCCTTAAGTCTAAAATAATGTTGAATGGATCATAGGACTAGGTAAAGCTAGGTTGGAAACCCATCTGTTTCAAAATAGCATCTGCATCTAAAGCAATTGATATGGTTTTTCAAATGAATGATCCAACCTGTGCCTTTATCTTGAACTGTGACCTTCTCTTCCCTAAGATGAAATGGAGCTCATCCATGTTCTTCATCTTCCTAATATATTCCAGAGAGAAAATTCTCATTGGAACGTATTTTAGTAGCTTATATGGAGCCAACTCACATCCATATACTCTGATGTCCGTATAGTTTTCGTAAAGGTACCAGTATCTAGTTCTGACTTGATCACTGAGGTGCAAAATTCTTTTAATTTTTGTGTTGATTCTAGGTTCACTCTAACTGCTAAGAAGTTGTGCAACTAGGTGAATGAAACAGACTATGAAGTCTGAGAAACTGAACTAAATTGAGTTCTTTCTAATCAATGAAGTCTAGTGAATAATTTCTTGATTCTCTTGTTGATCATCCTACTTGTGTGAAACAATAGGAAACATGTCTCCGTGTTGAAAAATAAGCATATGAAATAAGATAGAGGAGTATTTAAACACTCCTTCAGTAGTGAGGTTCATCAATTGCACATGCATAGCTTTAGCCAAAAATTGACTCTAGTTACAATAGATATTTATAAATGACTTAGGCTACCATTACAATAAATTTCGTTGTTGATCAGCTAATTAGGAAATAAATGCATTAACAGGAAGGAAGAGCAGCAATGGTAGGGAATTAATGGTGGCAATGGATAAACAGGAATGGTTAAGAGATATCGGGTGAGGGCATGTGGCATGGAGTGATTGGAGGAGGTTGGCATGGGAGGAGTGACTACTGATGCAGTATCAAGAAGCGCGGGAGTGTGGATGGAGGATTTAAGTAGGGGGCATAGTGGTAAGTGGTTTGGAGCGAAGGGGGGTGCGAAGTGTTGAGGGAGCGACAAGTAGATGAGGGTCCCACATGGGAAAAAACATTTTTCACACCCCTCGCCTCATCGTTATATCTTTTCGTGGTGAGGGGGTGCGAAGAGCTTCCCCGCCGTTGATCTTGGCGGGGAAGCTAATGGCTGTTGATCTTTGCTCGAAGCTTAACACTTGTCGACAAGACATTCTTGTCACATATGAATTTGGCTTTAAAATCTTAAAACATATTTAGTTACAAATATTAATCACCCTTTTTTAACGAGTTAATTAATCACTAATGAAAATTAATCTAACTAGGGCGTGTTTAGACTAGTTGCCCTTAATAAACAATTTAACTAATCTAAACCTAATCTAAACCAACTTTAGGCAAATTTTTAAGCATATTAGGCCTTTTATTTGTCCTAAACTATTCAAAATTCTAATTTATTCTCTAGTATAGAACAAAAATTTTAATGATTTGATCAAAATTAAATAGTTTGATTCAGATTAGAAGGTTTGTGGCATAAAAACAAGTTGCACACAAACCTTTATTATTACAAATGAAATTTATTCATGAAGTGGCATTTAAACAAGCACACTTATTCAAATATTTTTTATTTTCTTTTGATGGGGTTCTATTTCATCTCTTTGTTTTATTTTCTATTTTTTCATATTTTCATATTTTCTTTATTTTTTCATGCCCTATTTTATAAAATGACAACTAACTTATGAAAACAAAGCATGTGACAACATCAGCTCCAACTGGGGACTGCTTCCTCCTGCAAGATGCAGAGAACTTGTAGATCCATGTGCCTTCTCCTTGGGCTAATGGGGTCTTCCTTTGAAACAAATACACACTGCATGTAAAATAATACTCTCTGGTAAAATACAATGGTGAATGAATGGAAACCTCTCAATACTGAATATAGTGCTTCAAGTACTTCCCATTGACAGGCATAGGGGAATACTCTCCCTCCAAATTCTACAAAATGAAAGTGTTATTACCCTTTACCTCAACAATGATAAAAGGTCCCAACCAAAGGTTGTCAAACTTGCCATGTTTGTCTTTGTCTTCTCTCCTAGCATCCCATCTTAGTACCAAATCACCTTGCCTGAAATTTCTTTCCCTAGCTTTCCTATCAAACAAGCTTTTCATTTTACTCCGATATTTCTTAAGTTTGTACTGTACTTCATCTCTATCCTCATTCAATTCTATGATTTGATTTATTCTTTGAGAGAAGTCATCAGTCTCTTCATTTGACTCTTGCAAAAACTTTAAAACGGGAAAAGCTAAATGTGTGGGAAATATTTCTTATTTTCCATAAACAAGATGAGAAGGGGATTTACTTGTTGATCTTTTGGGTGAAATCCTATTGGCGCAAAGTGCATAAATAAGATCATTGTCCCAACTCCTTTTATGATCCTCCAATGTTTTCCTTATTACTTTAACCAAACTTTTATTTGAGGACTCTGCCAGCCCATTTCCCTGTGGATAATATGGTGTAGAATGATGCAACAAGATTCAATATTTCTGATAGAACTCAATGATCTTAGTATTGTTGAATGTTTGTGCATTGTCTGTCACTATTTGCTGAGGGAATTCAAATTTAGACAATATATATTCTTCAATGAACTTGATAACAATGGTATCAGTTGCATTTCTGACTGGAATGGCTTCTACCCATTTGGTAAAGTAGTTTGTATCAGTCAATATCCATTTGTGTTGACTACTTGATGGAGGATGATTTCACAAATGAAATCCAATCCCAATTGAAGGAATGGTGTTTGGATTAAGATTGGAACCAATGGAAGAGCTTCTAATCTCTGCTTTCTAGCAAACATTTGACATTGTGTACAACTCCTAACCTTTTCTCCCACCCTGTGCAAAAACAGTAGGCCAATAACATCCTACCCTTAAGATCTTGTATGTTGTGGCCCTCCAAGAATAGTGACCTCCACAAATTCCTACATGAAATTCATCAATGACCCCTTTGTTTTCATTCTATGTTAGGCAAAGTAAATGGATATTAAGAGGATCCTTCCAGTACAAATTTTCATTCACAATACAGTACTTAACATATTTCAATTTCAGTGTTTTACATTGATTTCTGCTAAATTCAGCTGGACATTAAAATTCTCTAAGAAAGTTCATAATGTCAAAGTACCAATCTGATAACAAAAAAATGTCATCAATGTGAAACAAAATTGTATGATCTGATGCAGAAGGTTCTTGTGAATTCTCCTGTATGGGGATTTCAGAAGGTTATTTTGGATTCTCTTGTGTGGGGATTTCAGAAGGTTCTTGTGGATTCTCCTGTGTGGGGGTTGAAGGTTCTTGTGTATTCTTCTCAGCTGGGATGTCAAAAACATAATTTATTCCTAAGATCTTGCAATCGGATTCAACAAGGAGCTTGGTCAGGCCTTGACCTTTTATCAGTTTGGTAGTCTTTATGATGAGATCATACTCTAAAATTTTAGTTATCCATCTCGCTCTCCTTCTATCAATGTTAGGCTGAGTTAGAATAGTTTTGACAACACTAGTAGGAACATAGGAAATGATAGAGAGTGGAGGAGATAGACTCTAAAGGCTTTCAGATCTTGAACTAAAGAATAGGCTTGTTTTTCAATGATGTCATACTTTAGCTCAACATCTCTCATAACCTTCTAAAAAATGCAATGGGTTGATCATTTCCATATTTGTTCTTTTGCAAAAGAATAATAGCTAATGTGGTTTCAGAAGCAAAAGAAAAGGCATTAAAAGGTTGACAGTAATATGGACTAGCTAAGATGGGGGCTTCTGCAATGGCCTTTTTGATCTAATCAAATGCATACCTAGTAAGAAAAGTCCATTTGATTTCATGGTTCTTTTTCAGCATATCAGTTATGTCCTTAACTATTTCAGCATAGTTAGGGATAAATCTTCTTAGAAAATCAATTTTTCCAAGGAAAGCTTGAACTTCCTTCTTATTCCTTGGTAATATGAGTGCCTACATTGCTGAGACTCTTTTTGGATCAATGACTAATTGTTCTTTGGAAATGATGTGTCTGAGTAGTTTTCCTTCTTGGAGTTCAAATAAAGACTTCTTGGGATTAAGAGAAATCCCAAATTTCTTGCACCTGTCAAAAACCTTTCTCAAATGCTTCAAATTCTTTTCATTAGAATTGGAAAAAACAATTAAATCATCTAAATAAATAACAAAAAAAAATTTGGTCTTACCTACAAATGCAAGGTCCATAGCAAGTTGAAATGTGGCTCCAGCATTAGTTAACCCAAAAGGCATCCAATTATACATAAATGTGCCCCATGGAGTTGTAAATGCATTTTTTTCTCCACCCTCTAGATTAACCATAATCTGATTATATCTAGAAAAGCCATCTGACATAGAAATTCTTTGGGCTCCTGAAAGTTTCTAAAGTAATTGATCCATCTTAGGTAATAGATAATTGTTCTTCAGAGAATATTTATTCAAATTCCTCAAATCTACACACAATCTAATTTCACCATTCTTTTTTCTCACTAGAACTAGATTGGCTACCCAATCTGAATATCTTAATGGAAGTATTATTTTAGCATCCAATAGCTTCTTTAGTTCTTTTTCAATTACAGGAAGAAGAACATGATTAATTGTCATCATTTTTTTTTTGAAAGGTTTTGCCTCTGGTTTTAATGGAATTTTGTGTTCAATAAGAGATGTATCTTATGTTTTTAATTCATTATAGGATTAGGAAAAAACATCTTTGTAGGATTTAAGGAGGGATAAATATTTGTCTTTAGCTTCCATTGACAGGGATGCAGAAATTTTAACATTTCTGATTTCTTTAGAGTTTTGAATGTTATAAATTTCAATATTTTCATCAGGTGAATCAAAAAGTGGATTTTTGGGGACATCATTATCGTCAAAGAGCTTCTCAAGAGGGATTAATTGTTTTGGAATAAAATTGTTAGAGAGTTGGATAATGTTATGATCAACAATTGTAGAATCAAATTGTGGTGTTTGATTTTCGTTGTCAATTTCAATATTATCAAGTGGTTCTTCCTCAATATGCATGTTTGAGAATCCATCTATAACTTGAAAAAAGGATTTTAGTTGCTCGTCATCATCAAAAATTTGCCAGTACTTAAGATTGTCAGTAATAGATGGTCTATACTTGAATTAAATTTAATATTGGACAATAATTTTATCACGGATTTTAAAGGAACTTACAGAGATAGCCAAGGAATCTGCATGCATGTTTTGATCTATAGGAATAGCAGTAATATTGAATTTCAATTGAATCCCAAAATTCATTCCTATAATATCTCAATCTTGGGTTCTTAGTTTGACACTGATTCCTAACTTGTCTGACAATAAGTTCAGAATCATTGTATACACTTAAGTTATGCACCTTAAGACTTCTTGCTAACTCTAATCCTAGCAGAAAAGCTTCATACTCTGCTACATTATTGGTTACGTCGAATTGTTTAAATTGCAACAAGATGATGGATCTTCATGAAAAGAAGTCGCCTTCACTAAGTGGGCCCGCAGGCTATTTTTGGCGCAAAGTCTATTTTTAGACATATGGATCATGGTCTATGAGTTGCAGGATGCTATTTATGGATGATTGGTCATGTTGGTAAAAATAGACGGACCTCTATTTTTAGACATATGGGCGGAGTCTATTTTTAGACTGCCAGTCAAAAAATAGAACAGTCGAATATTATTAGCTCTTAATAATATTTGGACTATAAACATTATCTTATCCTCTTGCAACACTTCAGTTCGAGCTACGAATGTGGCACATGCAACTGCCAGAAGGAAATAAGCTTTTCCTATGGGTTAGTTGAGCTATTGCATGATAGACTTCAGTTAGAACTCAAGTGATTGAGTTTGGTGGAGTTGATTGAGGAGTTGATGGAGTTGTGTTCAGTTTGACTTAGTTGAACTAGTTGTATTTAGTCTAACTGACAAATACACTAGTGATGAGTGGTGTGAATTAATTATTAATTAATTCACTAATTATTAACTCATAAATCAACTAAAGAATACATCAGTTAACTCAGTGCATGGACAGTTCAGTGGAGACAAGTGTTAGAGGTGGGTGAAAGGGTGAGACTGTTGTCAGTTGTGACTATAGTTGTGCATGAGATTTGCACAATCAGTGGATTGAGATTGCCAATGAGGATTGCATAGTGCAACACAAGGGAAATACGAGTTTGTATCAGCCATTCTCATCTCTCCTCAACAGGTATTGCACAGTGGAGGTAGGCAAACAACGAAGGAGATTTGAACCTGTGACTTGATTCATATCTGAGCTATTTTGTGTGTAACAAGTGGAGATAGTACTGAGTACCTGTGAGGAGTATCGTACTATGTATTGTTACATGTTCTCTATCATCATAATATACAGATAGTTGAGGGGTTTTCAGCTGTATGCTTTCCCCAATACATACTGTGTTGATATGTGTAATTGATGTTTCAATGTGCGCATGTGATTGTTTCTTTAATTCCGCAAATTGATGATCAACGTAGAGGAGGTTATGTATTATAAACGCATTCCACATATAGTGTATAATCAGGATAATCTCTGTGAATAAGTGTCATATTATTCAAAATTTCTACACGAATTCAAGCTTCTATGATTGGGTAATGTTTTCTTTATCTGGAGAAATTAATACAATTCCAACTCTTGCTCCTTCCTTTGAGAAAGAACCATCAAAGTACATTTTCCAAATATCAGTTTCGACGGTTTTAGGTTGATCAACAATATCTTCAATAGTAAGTTGAGTATTTTGTGAATTATTTATAGATATTTGAAAACACCCAAAGTCTTGGTCAACATCATAAATAGGATGATTCCTAGCCTGATCAGCTCTACAACCAATGTTCATAAATCTAACCTCTCTATATAGCCTGAGATGCTCACCCCCATACACTGGAATGGTGGCATAAGACATATCCATTTGTAGGCTTCCTCCTAACTTAGCACAGCAAGATCTTAACAACAGCATGCCAAATTTTGGAGGGATATCAGTGACCACTATGTCTAAAACCACACTTTCGACAGGGATCTGAGCTAAGGTAACGACAAAATATTTAATGAGTCCAAGACAAGGAACTTTCTTGGAGTCAAAAGTATAAAGATCACGGTAAGTTCTAGTGACTTCTAATTACAATTGGTCCTTTATCATTTTAGGCATTAGATTATGGGAAGCCCCAGAACCTACCATACAATTATATAGCAGGAAATCATGGATTTTCAGAGTCACATAAAATGGTGGCACATTCTCATCTATAATGTCAGAACTAGGACCAAAAACTACTGAGGGTTTTTCATCCTGCAGGCTTATCACATCCCCTTCAAAATCCACACTAGATGAATGAATCCATTTTGAAACTTGGTTCTTATACCTTGGATTTTTCAACAGTTCAGCTAGGGGAATTGGTATTTCAACTCTTTCCAGCTCTCTTTCAACATTGAAGGTTGTCAAAACAATTTTATCAATTTGACTTGTTTCACCTGTTTGATTCAATGGTTGAATGATAGTTGTCTAGGTTTTAATAGATTTTATTTGAGGTTCATTTTGAATGGGACCTTTTGGAGGTCTACCCAGCCCTTCCCTAGGTCTAAGATCATATGTTCTGTTTGATTCACCAATTAGGAATTCAGAGAAGGCCTGGTATTTAGAAATTTGATTGTCTTCTTGATTTTGGGAAGACTGATTTGAAGGGTGAGGAACAATATTATTATATACAGATGTAGAATCAAAATTATTTATATCTTCAGAAATTAGAGGACCAATATCATTTGATTGTTGGTCATCAATCATAAGAGGATGTTGGATCTGTTTATCAGTGTTCGGCCTCTGTAAAATTTGAGTTTGAGGGGTTCTTCTAAGCTGATTTTGTGGTCTGACAGTAGTTTGTTGTATGGTTCTAGGTTGAGTTTCAATCTTAGAAATCCTATTGGATAGGTTTCTAAGTAATGATGTTATCTCATCCATTTTTTGATCATCGTTTATGGTATTTGAGGAAGATCCTTCCTCCTTAGCCTTCATTTTTCTTTCATCCTTTTCAGCCTTGGCTTTGAGTTTAGATGAAGTTGAGCTGTTAGATTCAACTTCTATAGCTTTAGTTTGCATATCCTGAAGGGTAGGAGATATCCTTTCCCTCAGCATGACTGCAAAGTCATCATCAAAGGCTTTGGAAAACCTAACCTTTGTTGCTGCAACAGGAGGTTTACAATTAGGAGGCATTTTGTGGTAGAGTTTATTGAATAGTTTAATGAAATCTACCAGAAGTTCTCCATGGTTCCTTTTAAGCTCTTCAAACTCAATAAGGTAGTAACTGCATCCTTTTTGACACCTCACTGATTCTTGAATATAGTAGTTAAATCATTCCAGGACTGAATTAAATCAGCCCTCAGTTTCTTAAACCATATCCTAACATTTTCCTCTTAAGACTAAACAAACAAACGCATATATACATCCTCATGCCCTATATTCATATTATCTGCAAAATCTAGAAATGCAGCTAGATGATCGTCTACAGACAAGCCAGTTGTTGGAGAGGTAAATCCCCTCTACGGATAGAGGCGATCCCTACTAGCCCAGAACGGGTCTAGCAGCAATCAATCAATGCTACTATGCAAGCTCCTAGTTGCAATTAAAAAGTGGGCAATGAACACCTACTTGGATTCCAGCGCTATTGTTTGATGAAGAGATGTCGCTCTCACTCCTTTGCTCTGGTCGGTCACGATCCTCCACTATCCTCGTGGATAGACACCTGCACATGCAAAGAGAGAAACAAACACAAGCGTGAAATCTAATAAAAGCAACTATACATCAGTCAGAAAGGATGTAATTCACATTAACCATTACAAAGACAAATGAGAATGGAACCATAACAATAGTCATCTATCATTTATTAATCAATAATCAGAGAAAGGTACAACCAATGTTCTGACGTTGAGTCCTTCTCAAGAGGGTCCAGCCAGCAAGTCTCATAAGCATTCACCCTTAGAGGTAGATCTCCTAAGACAAACAACTCTCTCTCTCACACAAGACAACAAGACTTCACAACCTTCCTTAAGCTCTCTAGCAATCCACACTTAACACACCAACTGCCTATTAGGAGCAGCACTAAAAACACTATGAATTCCACTCTGTCCAAAACTATTCCCCAAAACTAGCTGCTCA
The DNA here is from genome assembly GCA_000404065.3 of Pinus taeda. Lineage (NCBI taxonomy): Eukaryota > Viridiplantae > Streptophyta > Pinopsida > Pinales > Pinaceae > Pinus > Pinus taeda. Next base: position 6,975 of record APFE031639124.1, on the reverse strand, counting down.
TGGCAATGGTAGAGGTTTATATAGGAGAAGGAGTCTCCATGAATGGTGGAAGGATAAGCTTATCTCCAAGAAAGGTGGCTCATATGACGAACAGACATGCCATAGAAGGGAGGGCGACATTCACAAGGCCAACAACCAGGTCTGGAGTCATCTGGAAGGCCGGTTGTTAGAACAAACTCGCCCAAACTGGATCAGCGCGGGTCCATAACTGCACTGGTGCACTGACATCACAGCTGAATAACAAAGAAGTTCATGTCAGCGTGATCAGATATGAATAACAGATGCGCTGGCTCATCAAATTCGACCAGCGCGGGAAACAGGTGTACTTCCGCGCTGGCAACGCGTTCGGTCTGTTATGGAGCGCCCATCAGCGCGGTTATTTTAACAAAAGTCGCGTTGATAACAAAACTTTGCCAAAGTGGGTCATTTGGCAACATTAGAGAGCATGGGCATGATTAACTTGGACTCATGACACAGTAGGAAGACTGACAGGGAGACAATGACAAATTACTGTGTAACAGATGCCCCCTAAAGCATGAAGCCCGAGAGAGTGGGAGGGGTGATATGCTTTACAAAATTGTTGAACTGGAACACCACCAGGAAACACCTGCATGTATGTATAACTGATATCTTGATTACATGTAGTCTAGGCATGGGCGCAGCCATCCAAAAGACATACGAAGAAGGTCTGTGGTATGGACGCAGCCACCCAGCTGAAGAGACCATGATGATAACAGGTATGGTCGCATCCATCCTAAAAGACTCAGGTATGGGCGTAGCCATCCATCAACGAGTCATGTAATAACAATCCACAAAATCGCAGCCTGGTTCACAGTAGACTAGAACCAGGGTCTTGCACTCCATCCCAATCCGAACAAAGTACAAGTTCAAGCATGTGAATACATGAGCTGAAGTCGAACATGCATGAACATCGTCTGATTACCAGTCAATGATGAAAATTGTTAACAGACGCGAGAGGGGCCACCAATAATGACAATGGTCCTCAAGGTACTATAGGTACAATCTGCGGCGTGCGAATCAATGAGCCGGTATCGAACACCCGTAAAGTCATCCGATCGGAGGCCAATGATGAAAACCTCACGTCAAACACGAAGAACCTGCCATTGAGGTATGCAGGCTCCAAGGTACCTGAAGGGAGTCTCTAGGTCACTTTCCTGGATAATGAGCTGAAGTCGAGAGGAAGTGATCTTCGTCGAAGGTGGGCCATGATGTTTCCCACATCATCGACACGAGATGGAAAGAGACAATATGTTTTGTGTGAGATATTGGAGGGAGGTTGAGTATTCTTGTAGAGGCCAACTTCTCTTGAACATATTGGCGGCACAATGACGGACTTGGCAGTATTTGAGGTCAAATGATCAGGGGTCATGATGACGAGACGATGAGCAGATGAATGGTCAAATAGGATAACCGAAACCCATGGAGGCAAATGTGAAATGAGATGAGATGTCCCCACCCAGACACGAATGTAGAAAGTGCCATGTTCAAGAGCGACATACTGCCGATGACGACGATTATGATTCCTTTATTTCCCCCACCATTTCTGGCGAGTACCCCGATTATTTTTGGATGACAAGCTTAACAGGGATAACATATGCTTGAAAAAGTGTCATTTCGACGGCGCCCGATGTCATTAAGTTTTAACGAGTCTGACAAAGGAAGAACTCGGCGTCTTTTCCTGTTTAGAGAGTCTGAAAAGACAGCGGAAAAGAAAACTCTAGCGGGGTCCTTTTTCGTAAAGTTATGTCTCTCGAGCCCGAAAAAGTATAAAACAATACTCGAAAGAACCGCCTGACCAGAATGATCGAGGAGTACTTTTCGTAAATAGTGACTTCGACTCGAAAAAGTAAAAAAGCGGTCAGAAGCACGTCGTTGTAGAGCCAATAACGAGTGCGAAACGACAAACACCCGGCAATCTTTTTTTGAGTTAAACAGTCGAAAAAAGAGCTTTAAAAGCGACCGCCTCTCGTTCCTTTTAACGAGCTGAAAGGGAGCTCGGCCATCTTTTCTTGCTTTAAACGATCAGAAAAGAGCTGAAAGCAAACCTCCATTTTTATTCTCTTTAACGAGTCAAAAAGGGAAAAATACTCGGCAATCTTTTCACATTTTACGAGTCAAAAAAGAGCTTAAAGGGGACTCGTCCTAGAGGAACGAGTGGTATAAAGGGTAGCAACTGGTTCCGGCAATGGTGGAACTGCTCAAAACATGTAATGGTCAAGAGGCTGGCTAACAAAACCACTCATCGTTGTGGTTCCTCAGGAAAGGATAAACAACCAAGTGAGAGCATATGATCGGTGAAAGAGATGGTAGCAATGGAATGAAACAACCAAGGCTCATCTAGCAGAATTCAGCGGATAAAAATGGCAATCACGAGATGTAAATCGGTTATGGGTTCATTTTTACACAAGCTTGAACCATGGAGAACTTTTCTTGGATTCGGTTTCATGTTTACACAAGCTTGAAATGAAAAACTATGCTTGTTATAAGTTCGCATGCCCCCAGAATAATGACGCAAATGACGTACATGCCCCCCAAGCTTCATTGCATTCAACAAAGTGGATGGAATGAAGGTTCACTTTCAAGATCTTGGAAAGACTCGACTTATATTTTACGAGATCTTAAGCACAAGACTTGATTTTGAAAGGGAGTTGTTTCATTTTTTAATGAGGTTGACAAAGTAAAAGAACTATCCTCATAAACCTTTGTTTCATTTTTGAACGAGCTTGACACAAGATTAGGAACTATGCTCGGAAATCCGTGATTCATTTTTTAACGAGCTTGACTCAAGACAAGGAACTATGCTCCGGACTCCTTGATTCATTTTTTAACGAGCTTGACTCAAGACAAGGAACTATGCTCGACTCCTTGATTCATTTTTTAACGAGCTTGACTCAAGACAAGGAACTATGCTTGACCCAGTCCTAATTTCATTTTTTAACGAAGTTTCCACAAGATCAAAACTATCCTCGAGAGTCCTTGTTTCATTTTTTAGGGAGCTTGACACAAGATCAGGAACTATGCTCCGCCCGAACTTCATCATAATGAACAGGAAATCGGGGCTTCCAAGAGTGGCACTCCCAATGGGAGGTCAATGTCTCGGAAGTCGGGACCCAATGCCCCCATAACACTATGCACGATAGCAGCATTGCTGGGTACAGGCATGGGAGAGGTGGCCATGTAGTTGATCTGAGGTGAGACAGATGCAACTGGTGGCTGAGGACCAAGAGGGAAGGGAAATTGTGCCGGAGGGGCTTGTGGACGAATGAACGATAATTGGTCCATCGTCACCATTCTTCCATCGTGTGGAAAGCAAATCACACGGAAAAGTGAAGAAACAAGGGCTCCCATGGCATACACATAGGACCAAGGAGAAGACTGAAGTCTAAAGAACCTTGGGTAACCGAGACGTCTATATAGACAGTCTTGCCTCCTAAAGTGATAGGGAGCTTTGGACGGATCCCTAATGGTTGACTCGTTCCTCCATCAAAAGCGGTGAGATTCGGTGCGACAGGTACAAGCGATGGGGAACCCAAAGCCTGCCAAGTAGTAACAGGCATAAGACTAATCGATGCTCCTTCATCTAACACAGTGCCAGGCAGCGCCATATGGGAGGCATAGGTGGTGACCCAGAAAGGCACATGGGATGGAAGGGGAGGGGTAGTCAAACGACTCCAATCGAAGGAAACGACCGAACTACTTGGTAGGGGAACCATATGGTTTCCCCCCTGCTTGGAAGGAACCGAATCGGAATTCTTCGGAGAGGTTGGGATGGGAAAACCATTATCAAGCTCAGGAGAATTTGATGAGACGAGAAGAACATGGGTATTTTGCTCTTCTGAAACAGAGTGGTCGACAGGAGGTGAACTCCAGTCGACACTCTTTCCGACCAATGGTTGGTCTGGAATAGGCTGGGCACAGCCAGGTTCGGGAAGAGGGGCCTGGACAAGAGAAGAATGTGAACCAATCTCATCGTCGGGAGGCGAATGATATGCAACTGCAGAAATACGTTGATATCCAACGGGGAGTTGGGGCGAGGGAGCTGGGAGACTTTCCAAAACAGTGGAGGCTTTATCCATGAGTGGACAAAGGTGAAGGGGATGATTGCCTTCACAAAGTCTGAAGGGGATTCGAATCTTCCCTTTTCCCTTTCCATTCCCAACTGATGAGGTAGCATCACCGTGAGCCTCAGAGGACGATGAGGGGTGGGCCGGATTGCGAGACCAGATTTCTAGTACCCTGGGAATGCCAGGACAATCGCAAAGAAGATGGTCCTCCTTGCATAATCGACAAGGAAAATTAACCTTCCGCGGAGGAGCGGAAGGGGGCCCGACTTCAGGTGTACTCGAGGGAGTAACAGTTATACTTGTAGCCTCTCCCTTAGGAGACTTCTTCTTCTTCTTCTTCTTCTTATCCACCTGGTTATTCGAATCGAGACTTTCACCAGGTGAAGTACAAGAAGAAGGCGTAGAAGTAGGCGTCGAAGGGGAGAGATCCACCTTAGGATCAACATGATGTTGTTCAGGTGGAGGGACTGATGGAGTAGCAGCCGACGCGGTAGGGACCAAAGAGGTTGAAAACAACCAAACAGGCAACCCGATAGTTAACCCTGGGAGGGATAACGTCGCCATATAAGGAGCACCAACATTTCCAAGAGGAGGGAAATGATTCGGATTTCCGTCAGGAGGGGAACTTAGGTTGGTGAACCCTGGAAAAGTTGCCATAGCAAAACAAAATCTACTCAGCTAACGCACACAAGATCTAACCAGGTAATGTTATCGTGGCCAAATGAATTTTAAAACACAGGAACTGAACTTGACCTTTTCATGTTTCGAGAGTCGAGAAAAGGACGAAAAGATGACTCTATCTACTTCGAATGTTTAATGAGCACGAAGTGACAAGATGCTCTTTTACACCTTTTCTTTTAGAGAGTCTGAAAAGGATCAAAAGCGACTACTCTGGAAGTTCTAGGCAAAAATTTTTACCAAGCAACCCGTAAAACTGCTTATACACCTTGGCAATCATATGAGGACCAAGGACTTCCCGTACCACAGTCAATCTTCCCAAATGCTGTGTTCGGTGCGTTATGGTTTACAAGGCGGAAGACTCGGCTTCCTATGGATAAAGGATGCAAGCCTAATGGAGTCTCCCCATATATACACGACGGTACGTGGGAGCCCAACCCGTACTAGCACTTATCGTTTCACCGTGGAGGAATCACCCATCCACTCAATGTTAAGCCACTAGGTTTAAAGACGCCGGAACACGTCTCTAGCCTAGACCTCTAGATGTTCACGTTAAGTTCCAATGCGTTTTTAGATAAATTTGGTTTATTTTACGGTTGATCTTGAATTAGGTTTGAGTTTCAGGTCCTACTGTATGATCTCTCAAAAACAGCTAAATGCAACTATATGCCAAAGATCATCATTTTGCTCGATGAATTCTAGCTACAAGAAAGTTAAGGATCTTTCAAACAAACAAAACGAATTCAAGCAATCATGCAACCTAATGCAACTAACAGCAAGGAAATGAAACTTTTCTTTTGAAAGCACAAAGTAACGAAATGCTCTTTTCCTTTCAACTATTAATGCAAAAGACACTAGTTTGCTTTACTTTTTCAATGACATAAAAGTTCTCTTAAAATGAATTAGAGAGATAGCAACACTAAGTGAAAAGCTAAATCACTCAATGCACACACAAGACAATTTCCAAGTCACTAAAACCAGTTTCCCAAATCAAAGGAAAACAAAGGCTTATGAGCTATGTAATCTAAGCTCAACAAGACAACGAGGAATTCAACGGAGGAAAGCAAACCGCTTGGAACACAATCAATCACTTTCAACAATCACCAAACAAACGTGAAAACAAAAACGAAGTTGGCTGGTCAACCAAGAACACAAGATCCCGAACAGGAGGCTAGACACACACGACCACTAGATGCCCTAGGGTTTGAGCATGAAATCAACGGAGAAAAGCGAACACCCGAAGGATGAGAGTCCACGACCAGACAAACGACGGTTTGACACACTTCAGCAATCGTAAAAAGTCAAAACAAAGCATAAACCAAGCAACGAGAGAAAAAAAGGAAGGCTTTGCAAAAACTTAAAACAAGCGATAAACGAGCTCTCGTGGAACGAGGCCTCGCAAGTAAGCGAGTTACAGCTTAAACAAAGTTATCAAGCCAAAACCAAGTAGAAAAAGCAGGGGACAGCCAAAACCAAGAGATTCAGTAGGTCAATTTGGACAAAAAGAAGTTTTACAGGATCAGCGCGGGTGACCCCACAGCAACAAAGCGATGACAGAAAAGTTTCTGTAGCAACTTTACGCTGTCAGCGCGGAAGGACACGAATAAAGGGCGCTGGCCCGAAAAACCAGGTCAGCGCGACTACTAAATGTATAAGCGCGATGACAGAGACAACAAAGAAGACAGTATGCGATGTCAGCGCAGTTGTTTTAAAATAAAACGCGCTGAGGCTAAAAAATGAATAAAATTGAACCAAAAACCTCGAAACCAAAGCAACAGGTTTTCAAAGCAATTTAAGGCAGTTCCCAAGACGAACCAGGAAACAAACCAACAACAAAACAATCCCCAAACCTTGACAAAGGAGCAATAATCAAAATCAAAACAAAGGTGACATACAAAGAGGCAAGCAAGCTCCCCAACGGAGTCGCCAAATTGTTGGAGAGGTAAATCCCCTCTATGGATAGAGGCGATCCCTACTAGCCCAAAGGGGGTCTAGCAACAATCAAACAATGCTACACTGCAGGTTCCTAGTTGTAATTAACAAGTGGCTAGAAGAAACCTACTTGGATTCCAACGCTACGTTTGTCGAAGAGATGATCCTCTCACTCCTTCGCTCCAGCCGATCACAATCCTCCACTATCCTCGCGGACGGACACCTGCACAAGCAAAGAGAGAACAAACACAAGCGTAAAATCTACTAAAAACAACTATGT
>APFE031639119.1:2114-21134 GCA_000404065.3 Pinus taeda | reverse complement strand
TATATATATATATGATTCATAGCAAGTCTAGGGGGGTAACTAGGATATAAGATCATTGTTTTAGGTAAGAAGCTAAGGTAGGAAAGGTATCTTTCCCATACTTAGGTGAAATGGTAAGGCTCCTGCAATTGAGTGCACGGAGACCTTGGTAAGTCCGCACACAGAGTGCTTGGGCCCCTGTAGCTGAGTGCGCAGGGAAAGGAAGTCTGTAATTGAATGAATATACTTAATAAAGATAGTTTTGAGCCAATTTGGATGCATCTATGTATTATTTCTTATTTCGACAAGTATCTATAATTTTTCTCTGTGTTAAACTTATCTGAATTAATGCTTATCTGGTGTGTGAAAATAGTAGATTAGGAATCTTTATGCATGTTATGAATGATTAATAGTCTTCGTGGAGATATAGAAGTTGTTTAAGCACAATTACAATAATTTTCTATTTGAAAGGGTTAAGGGTTCATGAAGGTAGATCACACAAGCCTCTGGATGTAGAAAAATGGTTCTATCATCCCCCAATACTGCTTTGAGTGAGACTGCAGCCTACACTATGCAGGTTGTTGCTAAAAGGGCAAACAATTAGGATTTTGTTAGTTGGCGCAGATGATGTTGAACTTGGGTCAGGCCCCATCAAGCCAACAAGAGCTAGTCTTGATCTCATCTTTTGTTTTATTTTGTTTTTTAGTTAGGTTCATGAACCATGTTAGAGCATGTTTCCTTAGAGTTACAACAAACTACGCCATTTTCTTTTCTTCATCATTGATGTCATTCACAGTCCAAAGATTTTCACGGACAAACCAATTTATTTTCATATCTTCATCACCTTCATAGATGGGTATATGATTCAGACCCATCTTGCTCATATGAGGTAACATCGGATGAAATTAGTTGTTTTGGTTAGTTCCTAGTCATAGCTTGTGTTTTTATTTTCCTCACTATCATTGATGTCTTGATATAGTGACTTGTCAGTTTGACATGCCCTATCTATGTATTATGTCAACTAACTTAATTTTAGTTGTGACTCTTTGTCAAATGATTCTATACTTTTGGTTTCTTGAATGGATACAAGCTGTGGCAAGGGTCGAACAATCGTTAGATTAGTTAGTTGCAGTAGTATTTGTTATATCTGATTGTTATTTCTTGATTGATCTTGGATAATATTTTCATTTTCTTGATGGTCCCTTTGTTGGTCTTTATTATGCCATATTGTGGGTATTTCTGAGTAATTTTGGGACTAAAAAAATTCTATAACATTAATATTTCATATAGATCTAATCGAAGTGTTCCTTATTGCTGGACCAGAGTCGTCAATTCCAGAATGTCTAATTTCTCTCTAGGGATTATCAATAGACCTTCATTCTTCATTGGTGTAAGTAGTGCTACGCCTCTCAACTCTTCTAGGAAGTCTCATGCATCTTCACTATCATGCTCTTGACTCTTAATTATTTTCATATGAAATTCTTGTTCTCCAATTTTCTCCCCTCATTGTTGTATTTTATCCCTTTCTATTTTTTGTATATAAGTTGATTGTTTGTATTGTTGATCACTACTTGGTCAATTATTTTCTTGTTGTTGTTTCCTAACAAATGAATTCCTTTATTCCATATTTTTCATTTAGAAGTACTTCTCCAACTTTATCTCTTTTTTTTTCATTTTCCTTCTTTATTTGAAACAATCTGTTACCTCCCTATGCTGACATGATTAGTGTCAGTTCACAAGGGAGTGTCTGTCGGCCATAATTATTTGCTTAAAACGTGATCCCATGCTTCTTTTGTATATTTATCGTGCTCATCGAGGAATTTATGCTACTTTGTTTCTTCCTTCCTCCAATTAGTGTTGGCTAGTGTCCCTGATGATGGTCAGTATTTGACGATGTGGCCTGCACCTTTTTCAAGAAGAAATTATGTAGTAAGTTTAGAATTGTGTAGAAGAAATCATCATGTAAGTCATTATAAAATCAAGTTTTTATATGTTTAGCAAAATTTCGGTCTTCTACAGCTTGTTCTTCGCAATAATCATCCAAAATCGACTTGAGCCACTCATGTGAGTTCATTCGGTCATCATTCGACAATTTGTGTAATAGTTGGGCGTTAGCTTAATTTTGAGGTTTTTTCATGGGCGATGTTGTCCAGGAAATTTTTGATCTCTACTAGAGCACCTTCTATAAAGTTCTCATGTGCTTCTGTAAAAATGTTAGCTCTGGCTTCCACCAAGGGACCACTGATTCCTTCATGTGAATTTCTTTAAATAATTATTTATCTTTGCTCCCCATCAAAATTGTATCTTGTCTAATATTAACATTTATACTTGCATAATATATGACTCAAATTCTAACTATCGATAACAGAACTAGTGTTGTAATCTAGAGAATAACACACATTGTTACCAGTGGACAGACTTCAAGAAATTATACAGTAAGCATATAGAGACATGAGAAATACAATAATGGAGAGATAGAAAAGACAGACATATGTATTCTTTATTGTGTATCGAACCAACGTGTTATAGTGCTATACAAACACACACACACACACACACACACACACACACACACACACACACACATATATCTATATCTATATATATATACACACACACACACACACATACTAACAAGATAGTAATGCAGGTCTAACTAATTGTTTGATTAATTATGATGCTTGGAATATCATTAGTTAACCATACATCACATTACAGACTATCGACCTAACTTGGGCTAGCTGGCAGGGCTGATTAGCCCCTTTTCCATCTGACTAGCCAGTGAAACCAACTAGCTCCTCCAACAACAACTCTTGACCAAAACTCCAAACTGAAAATTGGTTGATCCTAGCAAGGATTTTGTGCTATGTAAAGATGCATGTGAGGAAGGTCTAGGGGGAGTTTTGATGTAGGATGATCATGTTATCTGTTATGAATCTAGAAATCTAAAAGAAGATGAGAAAGACTATGCTACTCCTGATCTAGAACTAGAATACATCAATCATGCCTTCAAATGTGGAGACATTACTTGAAAGGGAGAATATATCAGTTAAGGAAATATAATGTTAGTCTCAAATATCTATTTGATCAACCTAATCTAAATACTAGACAAGAAAGGTGGTTAACATTCATTAGTGTATGATTTTGAGATTACATATATTAAAGGGAAAGAAAACAATATAGTTGATGCTTTAAGTATAAAGCTTAATCAAATTTGTTCTACATCAACAACAAGTTGGGAAATGAATTAGATAGATCAAGTCAAAATAACTACAAATTATGATTCAAAATATTTTAAAATCACGGAAAAAGTGCAAAACAATAGAAAAATTGGATATGGAGAGAAGTGGTTTTTCAATGGACAACCAATACTGATTGTTGTTTAAAGGAAAAAATTATACACTTAATGATATAAATTTGAAAAAATGTCTTAAACAAGCTGCACAAAAATCCAACAACTGGTCATCGAGGTTATAAAAAGTTGATTACTATGTTAAGAAAGGATTTTTACTAGCCAAATATGAAAAATGAGGCAGTAGAATATGTAGCTAGATGTCTTGAGTGCCAACAAGTTAAAGTATCTCATTAGCACCTTGCTTGGTTGTTGCAACCCTTACCCATTTCAGAATGGAAATGGGAGACAATTTGAATGGATTTCATCATCGAACTACCAAAGACTAGGAAACAACATGATCCATTATGGTCATGGTTGATAAACTTAGTAAAGCTACACACTTTATCCTAGACAAATCCACTTTTAAGTCCATAAACATTACATAAATATTCATGAGGGAAATCCTCAGACTTGATGGGATACCTAAAGCTGTAATTTCAAATAGGGATGCAAAGTTCACATCCAAATTTTGGAAAGGGTTGTTTGAAAACATGGTAACAAAGTTAAACTTTAGTGCATCCTATCATCCTCAAATTGATGGTCAAACAGAGAGGAAAAATAAGATATTAGAGGAAATGTTAAGGATGTGTGTTAAAGAAAAAAAACTAAATGGAAGGATTATTTGCACTTAGTAGAATTTTCTTATAATAATAGATATCAAACCTCATTGAAAATGAGCCCTTTTGAAGTCATGTATGGAAGAAGATGTAGGATACCCCTAAGTTGGGATCATCCTGAAGACATATTAGTATTAGAACTAGAATTTTTAAAGGAAATGGAAGAAGTGGTCAAGCAGGTTAAGAAAAATTTGAAAACCTCCCAAGATTGTCAAATAAGCTATGCAAACTTGAAAAGAAATCATAAAGATTTTAATGCGGGAGATCATGTGTATTTAAAATTTAATCCCAAGAACATAATACTTAGACTTGGTATTTGTACCAATTTGTCTCCCAGATGTTGTCAACCTTTTTAGGTGTTAGCCAAACTTGGACCTATAGCTTCTCGCCTAGCCCTACCAACCAACATTAAAATTCATAATTTTTTTCATGTTTCTTTATTGAAAAAATATTTACATGATCCATATCTTGTAATTAGTTGGCATGTTGTACAGGTGAAACCAGAGGGAAAATTCCTAGCAGAACCATTGCACATTCTAGACTTGAGAGTAGTTACACTTCAGAATAGAGATGTAATGCAGCTGAAGGTTCAATGGAAACATTTTACTTTGGAAGAAGAAACTTGGGAGTTGGAGGGTTCTTTTAAAGAAGCACATCCTTCTCTATTTTTATGAAAAACTAGAAGATGTTTCTAGAATGACATTGAATAGACATCGGGATGGTGTCAATTTCAAGTGCAGGAGGATGTGATATCCATTCGCTTGGTAAAATTTTGTAGTTAGATATGCATAAGTATGTTTTGGCTTAGGATGCTACATTGAAATAAAAATAAATATTTTGATTATCAATAAATTTAATTCTTATAATAACTTATTGAAAGGTTGTATTTACTATGTTTATTTTTGTAAATGAAGAAATATTGAAAATTTTATTATTGAGAACAAATGGATGAATGAGAAAAATGATATAATTTATTTTTGGAAGTGTTATTACCCATAAATAATTCCTAAGCATCTAATATGAATGATTATATTTAATTGAGGAATTATGATATTGTCCAATTAATTGTTTCCTGGAAGACAAGGATTTGTCCTCAAAAGTGGTAAACGAGAGCTCATTAATGAGAAAATAAATACTCGTCACAAGTTTTAGGCCTCATATGCTCATGGAGACACTAGTTGTGTTGTTGTTTCAAGGTTGGGAGGAACTAAAGTTCTTGACCATTAATTTTCCATAGAAACAAAATATTGTTTTTAAGTTAGTATCTCTAACTTCTATTCTTTTATCTATTTTAAAAAGAAAAGAGAACTGGATTTCTGTTATATTAGAGAAAGAGGAAAAGGAAATAGAATATTCATGTTATAATCTAGAGTAAAATTTCTACAAGAAAAACCAATCGATTATGCAAGCTAACAGAAGAGGAATTTTTTATTTTTATTTTTTTATGAATTGACTATATAGCAGATTAAAGAGTATAAATAATAGAAATAAAATAATAGGTAATATATGTGTGTGTGTGTGTGTGTGTATGTAAACGAGTTCTACATTTTATAAGGGGAGAATTAATATTGTAATTATTAGTTGTTATGCAACCAACTCACAAAATAGAAGAAGATATAGATCAACGACTTAAAAATAAGCCTCTTCGAGGGGGACACATTCTTTACATTATACAAATGAACAATTCTTGGATGATACAAATGAAAAAAACCTCATTTCTATATATAAGATTCTAAGGGGTCACAATATAATCAGAGCCAACATAACAATAATATTGTAAGGGCACAACAATAACAATAGTGGGCTTCTATGGGGCACAATAATAACAATATGGGAACTACATGGGCACAACAATATAATAAGGGGGCTGCACTAATAAAAATAAGGGGCTACATTAGTTGTATAGGGACCTAACATGCCCCTCTCCTTCAAAAAGTGTTGTCCTCAATGCTTAAGTAGTTCTGGATGCTTTTGTATAAAATTCTCATCCTCCCATGTGAAATATTCAACAAGTAAGTTCTTCCACTTGATGAGATACTCTGAAATTAATGAATTTCATAGTTGTCGAGTTCTTGTTTCCATGATTACTTTAGGTTCCACTATGATCTTTCATTCCTAGTCAAGTTTCAAGAATATTGTTTGAATTGGGATCTTGTCACCTATAATCTTCTTTAAACATGAAACATGGAAAACTGGGTGCACTCGTGAAGATGCAAGAAGCTCCATTTTATATGTCGTAGTAACAATATTTTGCAACACCTTGTAAGGATCATAGTACTTTGGTGATAGTTTATTATCCTTCTTAGCTTGCTTGATGGACATTTTTTTTTATGGTTGTAGCCGTAAAAATACCCAGTCACCTACATCAAAACTTCTTTCGCTGCAATGTTGATTTGTCTATTGTTTCATACGATTTTGTGCCAAAGTGAGGTTTCCCTTTAAGAGTTGGAGAACTTATTTTTGATGCTTGATGTGATATTCCACTGCTTGAACCTTCGAATGATTGTCCAAGAATTTTTGGAGATCTGTAGAAATAGATGATTTCGTTGTTTAAACCTCTAGTGAACATAATTGTGCAATTACACCTGATTGTTATTTATTTAGAAGTTTTATCATGCCATTAGAGTTGATTATATTTCTTGGTTTCCTTGCAATACCCCTTAATTCAACTTCCTTTCCTTTCCAAAAAAAATCCGAGAAAAGGTCTTGAAAATTAAAAGCAATCATACCCAAAGATTGTAACCATTGGACTCCTAAAACAACATCATCACCACCCATTGGAATGGAAAGAATTGAACTATTCAATACATATTCTCCCATGGATATCTTGATATTATGGAACTTTCTAGAGAAATTTATGATTCCTCCATTTGAAACCATCACTTGACACTCTAGTGTTGGATATAGGAAGCAATTCAATTCCTTGGCTATATTACAATGAATTAAATTATGGGTACTACCCGAATCAATCAACACTATTACCTTTTTCTTCTTGATATGCCCTTCTATATTGAGATTTTTAGGAGTGGTAATTCTTGCCAATTCATTACAAGACATGTTCAGCTTCATTTCTTCTTTCTCTAGGGTTGGTTCCTGGTGTATATCCTCTTCTTTTGATGTTTCTTGTTCCTTTTCTTCCTCATATTCACAGTCTATGTAAAATAATTTCTTCTCATAACACTTATGACCCTTAGTGTATTTCCTATCACAACTATAACAAATCCATTTTTCTCTTTTTTCCTCCAACTTTTTTGGTGTCAACCTTGCAGGTTGTGGAAGGCTACAAGTAGCAACACTTTTTTCTTTAGAGTTGTGAATGGTAGACTTCCTTGTTGCCATAATTATGCTTTCCTCTTTTCTAGTTACCTTGAATGCGTTATCCAATGAATCAGGTTCCCAATGGTGAACCCCATGCTAGATGTTATCCTTTAAAGTCCCTATAAAGACATCAATCCTATGCTTCTCTGGAATATCATTTACCCTTATATTCAATTTTTGGAAGTCCTCAATCTGCTTTTCCATTGAACCATTTTGTTTGGGATTTATCAATTTGCTAAAGAAGGTGTTTCTCTTTGTATCCTCATAACATGTTATCATTTCCTTTGTGAAAATTGACTAGGTAACAAGTGGTTTACAAAAACAAAGCCCTCTATATCATACAAACTAATTAGGTTCTAAATATGAAGATGCAATACATACCTTTTGTGGTGGTTGCACATCATGTAGATCAAAATATTGCTCCATCTGTAGTATCCAAGTTACCGAATCCTTTCCATCAAGCTTCCTCAAATCTATCTTTGGAATCTAGTGGGTCTTCAATCTAACGTTAGATTCTATGAAATCTTGATTAACATTTATTTTGTTCTCATCATGAATTTCCTTCACTACCTTTTCGTCATTAGCAAGCCTTTCTTCTAGAAACTTTGTCCATCCTTTCAATTTTTCTTCTATACCATCGGTATTAGCTTCTATTCCATAGTTAAAACCATTTCTCTTAGCTTCAATCGCATTCTTCAAATCATCCATCCAATTTTTCTTGCTAGGTGTTTCTATTTTCTTAATTTGAGGCATTATTTTTCTTGCTTTTAGGAGCTCGATCTTGAAATAACTCTAACTCCTTAACTTAAGATCTCCAAGGCCTGAAATTTATTCTTGTGGTATCTATATGAGTCCTATTTATAGCGTGACAAGCCTGATTGAGATTGGATTCTCCAAGAGATAGTTATGACCAATCTCCCATGATGACTTGATTATAGACTGGTTCAGTAGAGAGAACTTGTACGAAGTGCCACGTGTCGTTGTTGCAACCTTCCTCCCTAAAAATGATACCCAAAAAACTACAGTCCATCCTATTTCTATCACATTTTATAAAATTTGAATCTGATGCTCAAAGAGAAACTTATGACGATTTTCCCAAGGTCACCTGTTTGATATGGAATTCCGGAGCCTACAAAACCCTAACTTCCTTGGATCCTATCTCCGAAACCATAGAAAAACAAGATCTAAAATTCGTACATAAGGTTCAACATGATTTATTGTCAAATGCATTTTAACTTCCTCTTTTGAATTTTCACTGAAAAAATGTTATAGTGAAAATTCCACGATGGCCTTCTTGAGATAGAATTATGGAGCTTGGAAAAACCTTAACTTCCTCAGCTCATATCTCTGAAAATTCTTTGTATCTATAAATTCTGTTGTTTTATCTATATTAAAAAGAAAAGAGATCTGGATTTGTGTTATATTAGAGAAAGAGGAAAAAAAATACAATATTCATGTTATATATTATTGCAAACAAAAAACCGTTTAAATAAATATTGGTATATTTTCAAAATAATGACACAAAGATTGTTATAGTAAGCTCACAAGAAGAGATTTTAAGAATTTATTTTAAAATGTATCAGTTCCTCAGATGAAAACTATGAGAACCAATATTTAATACAAAGGCCATAGCCACATAGATAATGTGTATGACTGAGGTTTGAAACTAATAAGAATAAAAACAAAATTCCATCTCCATATACTACATTCATGACAGAATAAGCAAGGAACCCAACCTAGTGAATGTAAAAGGATAATTTAGCTAACTTGCACAACTGAATCTTGCCATAGAAAGAAGTGACTTGTGCAAGTGAAGACATTAGAGATTACCTGTAAGGATAGTTGAAACATATTATAAATTAGAATATAAGAAGGGAATTTATAATGAATTAAGGAGTTTATACCAAGATATTTGGTAAACATATGTAAAACATTTACCTTCAATTTCATACAGAACCAAAGATGTTTCCTTTCCCCTGACAAACAAAAACATTAGCAGATTAGAAGTATCTAAATCGATTTTAAGTAATAGTACAGAGAGGGTCAAAGGTAATATCTAAATATTTATGTATAAAATTTCAATTAACCAGCACGGTCCTAACTACTATCCGTCAAATACACCAATATTAAAAATAAAAATGTTTACATAGAAGCAATTTCAACAAAAGTATGAACTAATATTGCAAAAAAGGGGAAATGATAGGACTCTAATTGTGAAATAAATATAGACCGCTCAAGAGAAACCACCACAATCAACAAAAAATATTTTGTGCACGATGTATTAGGGCTAAATGAACAAATCATAATACAAGTTGTGTCCATTCATAAGTAAAATGGCATTAAAAATAACCAACTAAGGTTTTCTTAAGAACAACTATTAATGTATTAGATAATATAGTAATAGAGTCACACCAACATATCTTTCACATACAATTACTAAAACAAGTGCGACAAAGACTTGAACCAACATTTCTCCTATTAAAAAATCATTATATTGAACATAAAGACAACAAATAGTTGTAGGGTGAGAAACCATAACTCTATTAGAAAAAGAGAGAGAAATGTACTAAAAACTATAGTAATCAATTAGAAAAAATCTTTGACTAGTAGAGAAGAATGAACCCAATTGGGTTTTGAGCGTAAGGGTTAGAAACCTAATTTTACTTGCAATATATATCACAAAAACCATAAAAGACAGTGGAAATCGATTTCACATTGACTGTCTCTCTAAATAATGAGAGAATTATGTCAACAGATGAAGTGAAATGATCAAAACTAATCTCACCTCAAAATTTCAACGACAAAAGTTCACAGAACACTATGTTTTTTCCATGAAAGGAATTTTTCCCAAATCTGAGTTGAATATATTTCACATAAAGACTCTCAGCAAGAATTTAAGAATGGATTTCAAAGGAAAAGTTTCCTTATAGGGAGGAATATCCTTTATTCACCTCTGAAAGCAAGCATAACCAAAACATAATCATAAATTGATAAAAATTATAGAAACAAATAGAATTATACCAAGGAAGAGTTGCAAGAGTTATATAATTACTTTACGGCATGTCGTGGCTAAGCCAGGGGAATAATTTTACTCAATAGGTGAGTAATTCATTGTCAAATTAAACTAACACTATAATTATCAAAGGAAATCATGACCCTAACCCTTTAGTTGCATAGCAAAAAACTTAGTGGATAATCAACAAAAATAAATAAAGGAAGGTAAACAAATCATAATCAAAATAACCATGAGAAAAATTAAATGTTTTCCCACTATTAATTATGTAATAGTTAATCTCAAGTGTCCTTTTGTTAGGTCTACCCAAATGTGGAACCATTTATGTGAGCCACGTGTAACCATAGAACATTCCTGATAACTCCGATATATATTTCATAAGCCCTATGTTTGACAACATATAATTACCTGTTATCATGTGAAAAATGTTCGCTTAGTCGTTTCTTACTGGGTGGGATGAAATACACCATGTAGGATTAAGTTTACCATGGTAAAACCCACTTTCACCATAGGAAATAATTTAGTAAACCATTTTTCTAAATTATTTCTCATTAAAATCCAAAAAACCCATGAGAATAATTAAATAAATCATTATTTATTTAATATTCTCTATAAATAATTATTAAATAATTATTTGATAATTATCTCTCATCACTGTTGACTTAATCACCTTGGAATAATTAAATAAACTATTATTTATTTATTATTCCTTATATATTCCCTATTTTCCTTTTGAGATAATTGTTAAATTTAATAATTATTTCAAACTCATATTTTTTTTTAATTCTCACAAAGTGATTAATAAACTATTTTTATTTGTTAATCACTTCAAGCACTTTCTAAATAAATATATTTGGCCATCTTTTGAATATCTTTTCCCTCTCAAAAAATACAATAAAATATCCACAACAGATAAATTTTGATTTAGCCAATAATATTTTATTATTTTCTAATTCTTAATCTATTCTAATATTTTGTTATAAATAGAGTGTTTTCTCTCCATTCTTCACCATGACCATTTCCATCACCCCCATTATCGTTTCATAGCATTTTCTACCCATTGCATATTAAGAGAAAGTAACATATTTCTAAAGCACAAGGTCAAAAAGGACCCATCCCACATAGGGGGAACTGTAGACCCATACTGAAGTTTCTCCTCACTAGGTGTATTCATTAATAAAAGTTTATTCAAGTCCTCCATTGGGTTATTATACTTTGATTTTATGCTATTATATGTCTCTATTTGCATGATCTATTTTTCTACATGGTTTTTCTCATGTTTTATTGTAGATATGAAGCATAAACACAACCATACTTTTGTTGTTAGGACTACATGTCACCAACAGTTTAAGTGAAACATTTTTGTTACACTTGCTAAGAATTTTCATACTAACAAATGTTGACTCCACTAGTGTAGTGATTTAGAACCTCGGTGACTACTACTTAAACTATTTTCAACATTCCTCCAGAATTTTTATTCCTCTCAATTTATATTTTTAGATTTATTCTATTTTCTAGAAAATTCTTTGTTTCTATTGGGGTTTTGCATCTTTCCACAGGTCACATGTCCCAGCCGAGCAAGAGACAACACAATCTAGGTTAGATCTATTGAGTAGAAGGAGTGTGAACAAAACACACTTTTTTGCCTCTTTTATGCACTCCACAATGCACTTTTCAACCCAAAAATTATACCTAGACACACTTTCCAGGTCAGTACCTATGTTCTACATTTTTTCAAAAAAAATTCAAATTTTCCGTATTTTGCTAAGACTATTGCACGTGCGTTGGGAAGGGTTTTTGTTCTTTATTCAATCACCTCTAGGCCTAGATACGCTTATTATTTTTTCTCATTGAGGAAGGAAAAATCCCCCTAGGGTTTATAGTACACCTCTGTCATTTAGGAATATAATTGTTGAGTTAAGGAGTCTAGTGTGTAGCATTTTCAGCCACTATTTTCAAGTGTTTTTCCCTCTTTTTATATTCATTTTAGACAAGTTTTTACATCAATTTATTCCCTTTAGAATCTTGTGTTGTCTTCCCTCCTTAGGATCCCCTTATGCATCCTTGTTTTGTAGCTTATTACCTGTGTTTTTCCATCATTTTCACCTATTTTTTCATTAGTTTTATGCTCCACTTTCAATAGATTTTTGCCTTTAGGTTCAAGTCCTTTAGATACTAGATCTTTTGGCAATTTTTTGTGTCTTTGAGTTTCTTGTTTTCCATCATTTTTCTTACTGCCTAATTCCCTTCTTGGGTGGGTGGTTTTTGTGCTTCAGTTTTTTTTTCATTTTACTATTCATTTTCAGTACTATTTATAGTTTATGAACTTTATTTTTAGCAGCATCGACATCACCAAAAAATGTTGATTAACTCATCCATTTGGCACATTTTTCACACATGCACACCCTAAGTTAACATGAACTTGGTTATCACCACCAAACCAAGACTTGAAACACTCCAACATAATAATAACTTAACTCACATATATTAAGCCCACTTTGTTTCCAGGGCCAAAACAATATTTGTAGTTATATGTGTGATTAGTGGGATAGGATTTCAATAACACCCATTGATCACTTCTATTGAGACATAAAAATTTGACATTTTAGAGAGCTTAAAATCCTTCACCAGCCTAGGGTCCAAAGTTGGAGCATGTCATAAACCTGATTCAGAGGGGATTAGGTTAGGTCTCAGTGCGAGTGGTTCTCCATAAGGCTACCCAATTCATCGTGGGGAATCTCGTGTCATGGTTTATCACCAAGAATCTCAAGACTTGATCACCCTCGTCGGGCGAAGGTAACCTTAGTGTCCAATATTAGGAAAACACTCTATAGGACTGGTTGCCAGCAACGTTGTTGGTGCTCTACCCCACCTTTCCCTAGACAACTTCGCTTATGGGGATTATATTTTATCAAGTAAAGAGTCTCTTGGAAGTCCATCTAAAATAATATAATTATGAATTTCTTGAGGATTTAGATCACCTTTAGGCTAGAGGTCATTTTTCCTTTAATAAGACGTGTTTGCTCGAATTAGAGAAACATATCATTATAGTTATTTTACACTTGGCACCACTACACTAGGTGTTTGCTTCTTGTTTGTTACTCTTTTATCCTATCATCACCCGTTAGCCTCTTGAGTCATCTATGTCTTGATTCCATTGTGCCCCTAGGTGTTTGTCATAGAGACTTCAAGGCCTTTGGCCCTAGTTTCCTTTATGACACCCTCTTACTCGTGTTCATAAAGTTAGGACCCATTGCCCTAGTCCTCCTTTGAGTCCACATAGAGATTCTAGTTCTTTTGATTTCTCTAGTTCTTCCTTTGATTTTTCATCTTCCCAACCTTGCATTTCCACCATTTCAAGCACTAATGTGGGTTGTGGAAACCAAGATGATAAGCAAGTTCCTAACCAAGGTAACTGTACCGGTAGAACCTTTGCAAGTATGGTCACTAATGCACCATTTATTCCCTATATGGCTAGTTTGAGCCTCCTTTAATTAACCTAGCTCATTAATGATCCTCTTCTCCATAGCCAAAATTGGCCTCTGATGCCCACCAAACTTCCCTCCAACATTCCCAAGTTTGAAAGTAATCCTAAAGAAGAACCCACCAATCATGTTTGCTACTTTCACATGTGGTGTTCATAAAATTCCATTATCGAAGACTCCATTTGTCTGTTGGGTTGTGTTATATTCTTTCCACATAGTTAACAGGGGGTTTGACGGGTACTCGTAACCCCACTTTATGGGGTCTGGAGCAGCGCCCCGGAAAATTTTGGTTTTGGACCCTATGTTAGGTTGGGCGGACCCACCTATGGTTTTGTGCATGATTTTCGCACATGTTTTTTTGGACGCGATGGTTTTCGGTCCATGGTATTGGATTGATGGTTTCTTGGTCCATGGTATTGGACGTGATGGTTTTTTCGATCCATGGTATTGGATGCTTCGGCATGTATAAATATGTATTGTAACATTGAAAGGAACATAATGAAAAATCAAGTTGGTAGTCTCCGTTTTGAGATCCAGTGGGAAATCTTTGTGTATATGTGTTTTATGTTGTATGCTCTCGCATTTTTATTTTCCTCTGATTTAGAATTTGTATGCAGGTAATTTCTGTACGGGGTTAAAACCTACATTTGGTATCAGAGTTGTTTTGGCTTCAAGGGGATGCCTTTATTGCTGAGGGGTTTTGCTCGGGCCTGTGGTAGACCCTGTTCAGTGGGAGATCTGCAAGACCGATTCTGGTGGTGAAAGAAGATGGCGAGCAGCGGAAAGATAGAGATTGAGAAGTTCAATGGTCAGAGTTTTGAGTTGTGGAAACTCAAGATGGAGGATCTGTTGGTGGATAAAGATGAGTGGATCGCGGTAGATCCGGGTACTAAACCAACGGGAGTGACCGATGAAGAATGGAAGAAGTTGGATCGGAAGGCAAAGAGCACAATACGATTGTGTGTCTCAGATTCAGTATTGTTGAATGTATCAGGCGAAGCTACGGCGAAGGCTTTATGGGACAAGTTAGGGACTTTGTACCAATCTAAGTCTCTAGTGAATAAACTGTTCCTGCGGAAAAAGCTGTATAACATTCATTGTATGCCATTTAGACAAATTGTACTTTTGTTACTAGAAGTCATTAAACATTTGACTTTTTCACCTTTACCTATACAGCTCTTTTTGACACTTACGAGTCATTCAGGATTTGGATTTTGATAAAAGTGAGTGATGATTTTCCTTGATTACTCCTGAGAGTGGCTCAGACTGAGATAGTGACACTCCCATTGTTGGCCCTGATGTGTTTGTACAGCGGATGGATGTAAATGACCAATCAACGACATTAACTTCTTGATGTTTCAAATGTGAATTATTAGGGGGTTTTGTTGATTGTTTCTATGTAATGGTATTGTTTAAATTAAAAATAAATAAACATAAAATAAACACTTACGACTATCATGTATATGAGTGAGCTAAGAGGGAAAAGTCCTAGAATGGATTAATAAGTCTTAGATATCGTGCAGATTTTGATCATATCAAATGGTGAGGACGCGAAGGAACCAAGGACCTGGGGAGTCTTCACAAGGACCTCCTTCGAATAACCCATTACCTTCGCCAGAATTGACTCTCATCCTGCGTTCCCTGGAACCAATTAATGAAACCTTAAGAGGACGCCAAACAAATGAAATGGAAGGGGAACACCCTTCATCAGGGTTAGGGAACCCCGAGGGATCTAGAGAATATGATAGGAGACCTATAGTGGAGGACATTACGAGGGAGCTCCAAAAGATTAAGCTCCCAGAGTTTGCAGGGGGTTGTGCCAGTGAGCGTGCAGAAGCCTGGTTAGAAGGGATGGGAAGGTGTTTTGCACTAAGGGATTACAATCCAACTCAAGCCAAAATAGCAATATTCCAACCCAAGATAGTGCTCTGAATTGGTGGGCGTACTTGGAGCGTCAACTACACCTCACTCCAGACACAGTTACTTGGGAATTATTTGAGGAGAGGTTCAGGAAGAAGTACCTGCCAGCATATTATGAAGAACAACAGGTAGGAGCCTTCCATGCCTTGATACAGGGAGGTCGTACTGTAGAAGAATATGAAATCCGATTTATGGAATTGGTCAAGTATGTCTCATACATGGATACTGACCAGCGCCAAGCAGATCGTTTTATGTATGGATTGAGACTTAATATTAGGGCAATGGTGCGGATGTGGAAACCATCCTCAGTGGCAGAAGCTGTAGAACGGGCTTGTTATGTCGAAGAACACCTAGACTTAAAGGGTGAAGGCAGAGCCATCTTTCCACGTCAAACAGGGTTTATGGGGGAAGCCCCTCGTACCTTCCCAAGGAGAGGAAGTCGGAGGCCCCCACCATATGGAAACAGTGTTATACCTAGAACACCGACAGTAGGGATTTCAATGGTTTCTAATGCAGCTTCACCCACAGCTTCAAGGGCACGTACAAATCAAAGTCATAGGCGAGGAACAGAAAGTGGGGGCAGGGGTTCCATAGGAAGAAACTCTTTCCAAAGAACTCCACATCATTCGGTTCAAGGTCCACCACACATCACTTTTTGGGGATGCGGAGGACCTCATTATCAGCGAGACTGCCCTAAGTTTCGATCCGGTAACAACAAAAGAGAGGGAAAAGAACCAATGGGGAGAACAGGTAGCCACCACCGAATCTATGCAGCAGTTGACAATCAGCAAGTCGAACACCAGTCTGCCGTGGTAGAAACCTCAAGTATGATAAACAAAGTAAAAGTTAAAATTTTGTTTGACTCTGGTGCTACAGATAGTTTCATTTCACCAAAAAAATGTGGGTTGGCAGCCTATGAGCACGATGACTTTAAACAAGTTGAGATGGCTTCTGGGGTAAAACAAGCAGTAGGGCCTAGTGTAGACCAATGTCAGGTAAACCTCGGGGTGTTTATGACGAAGTTGAAGCCATACGTCACAGAATTGGGAACGTATGATGTAATTATTGGAATGGACTAGCTAGAAGCTCATCGAGCTTTAGTAGACTATTTCAAGAAGAAGGTGATCTGTTTAGATGATGAAGGTAGGCCAATTGAGATTTGTGGAATCAAGAGGGGAGTGTCCCTACGATTCATATCCATGATGAAAGTAAAACGTTATCTCAGACAAGGTTGCAAATTGTATTTGGTCAAGACGGTAAGTGACCAGAAGGGACCTTCCCTGGATCAACATCCAGTTTTGGCTGAATTCAAGGATGTTTTTCCAGAGGAGTTGCCTGGATTACCTCCTATAAGAGAAATTGATTTCACTATTGATCTAAAACCAGGTGCAAAACCAATATCTAAGACACCCTATAGGATGACAACTCCGGAGCTTTGTGAGTTACAGATGCAGTTAAAGGAGCTCTTAGACTTGGGATTGATTAGACCTAGTATTTCCCCTTGGGGTGCACCAATAATTTTTGTCAAGAAGAAGGATGGATCCCTGTGGCTATGCATAGATTATAGAGACTTAAACAGAGCCACGATAAAGAATAGGTACCCAATACCTTGAATATATGACTTATTTGACCAAATGAAAGGGGTAGCGGTCTTCTCAAAAATTGATCTACGATCTGGGTACCACCAATTGAGGATAAAGGAGGAAGACATCTCAAAAATTGCATTTCGAACTCGGTTTGGGCACTATGAGTTCGTAGTTGTTCCATTCGGTTTAACCAATGCACCCGCAGTGTTCATGAGCCTCATGAATGGTGTGTTCAGAAGGTATTTGGACCAATTCGTGCAAGTCTTCCTTGATGACATTCTTATATATTCCAAGAATGAAAAAGAGCATGAAAAGCACCTAAGGGTAGTATTGACTTGTTTAAGGGAAAATCAATTGTATGGGAAATTGTCAAAGTGCTCTTTCTTTCAGAAGGAAATCCATTACCTTGGGCACATCATTTCAAGAGAAGGGATTTCAGTTGACCCAGAAAAGGTGAAGGTCATAATGGATTGGCCAGTACCAAAAAATGCCCATGAGGTACATAGTTTTATGGGGCTAGCTGGGTATTATCGTAGGTTTGTGGAAGGGTTTTCAAAGATTGCAAAACCCATCACCACATTACAGCGAAAGGGGGTTAGGTATGAATGGACAAATGAATGTGATACTACATTCACAGAGCTGAAGAGGTTACTAACTAGTGCACCGATCCTTCGAGTACCAGACATGGGAAAAGACTTCATTGTCTGCACCGATGCTTCAACACAGGGATTGGGTGTAGTATTGATGCAAGAAGGTGGGGTAATAGCTTACGCTTCTAGAAAATTGAAGAAGCATGAAGAGTTATATGCTACCCACGACTTAGAATTGGCAGCAATGATGTTAGCCTTGAAGATATGGAGACACTACCTCATCGGGAGAAGATTTGAGTTAAGAACAGATCATCAAATCCTAAAGCATCTCTTCACTCAAAAGGATTTGAACGCCAGACAAAGGCGATGGAGCGAATTCATGAGTGAGTATGATTTTGAAATCTCATATATCAAGGGAAATGAGAATGTAGTGGCAGATGCACTAAGCAGGAGGCCACGAACTTTCTCCCTAGTAGCCTTAAGGGTAAATTTAAGGGAGAAAATATTGGAGAAACTCTTTGAAGATAGTTGGTACTTAAAATTCATCTCAGCTATCCAAAATGGGAAGCAAATAGAACCAAAGTTTGAAGGATATGTCCTTGAACCAGATGGGTTATTAAGGTTCCAAGGGAGAATGTATCTACCTAAGGAAGGGGGTATAAGAGAAACCATCCTCAAAGAGTCTCATAGAGCACTCTATTGTGCACATCCTGGGGTAAAGAAGATGTATGCTGACGCAAGGAAACTCTTCTTTTGGGCAGGCATGAAGCATGACATAGTCCAGTTTGTCGCCAAATGTCTTGAATGTAGCGAGTGAAGGCTGATCATCGCCATCCAGCAGGACTCCTACAACCTCATGACATCCCTACATCTAAATGGGAAGTAATTTCCATAGATTTTGTGGTGGGCTTGCCACTCACTTCCCAGAGGCACAATGCTATATTGGTTATAGTTGATAAATTGACCAAAAGTGCCCATTTCATTCCAGTAAGGGACACTTACGATGTTACGGACGTGGCGCGAGTGTTTGTCAATGAAGTTATCCGACTGCACGGATTACCCACAAAGATCATTTCTGATAGAGACTCCCGATTTACATCTAGGTTTTGGACAAGTTT